>QODF01000350.1:6870-103961 GCA_024372805.1 Oostethus manadensis | reverse complement strand
AAATAAATGACAAAGATCAAAGCTCACTTAGCCATTTTCTTTTTTAGGTCAACATGGCCGAATAATCCAAAATCCATTCAAAAAGTCCTGAAGTAAATTTTCAGAAAAAAAGTTTCACCTGACCCTGTCTGGTCAGGTGAAACTTGTGCATTAGGTCTTCAGTGCAAAATACTGCAATGCTGCCTTGGTCCAGGAAAGCGTAAGTATGGATGATGTTTCCGCTCCTCTTGGCTTTGACCTGGACTGGCACGATCGGTAGTTTGCAATCCTGTTCTCCAGCCCCTGTAAGACCCCTTCAAATCAGGGTGGTGTCCACAGATTCAATGTTTTTGTGTAGAACAGTTGAATGTTTCAAGCCGCACTTTAAACAAGAGATCCTGTTTCTGCATTCCTTGCTGATGTGCTCTTTGCACAGACAGCCACATCAGAAGCCATTCTCTTTCAAGCAATGTATTTTGTCCTTTTGTGCTATCTTCTCCAGCTATTCACATACTTTCTGAGTGTGTCCTCCTTTACAGCATGGGCATGTAGTTTTTATTGCATGTTCTGGTACCTCTATATTAACATATTGAGGAATGTTCTTCATTAAATCTACAGTGGTGGCAAAGCTGCTTTTTTTAATCCAGGCTGGGGCTGTGTCCTGGGCCTGCTCACATCATACTGTTTGATGTAGGTGTGTCACGTATGTTACCAAACACAGGGTCATTTAAGATTTTCACTTCCTGCATTTCTCGTGAACATGCACATCACTTTTGTATTCATTTATTTAATAGCAGCAATTACCCATCCCATCTTGAACCAACACATTTTCTTTTCACACACGTCAGAGGTGGAAAATAACAAAGGAAGTATTTTGGTACTGGGTTAGGATTATGGTTTGTTGTGGGATAGGGATAGGGTTGGGGTTATGGCTAAAACTAGTGGTTCGGGTGTTGTTGGAGTTAGGTTAGGATTAGGGTTTTGGTTTGGGATTATGTTATGTAAGGTTTAGGATTGAGGTTAGGATTAGTGGGTCTGTTGTTTGTTCGAGTTACGTTAGGATTCAAGTATGATTTAGATTTAGGATTTGGTTAGGATTAGGATTGGGGTTTTGGTTTGGGATGAGGTTAGGTTAGGGTTAGGAATGGGTTATGGCTAGGATTAGTAGGTCGGTTGTTGGTTTGAGTTACATTAGAATTATAGTTGAATTAAGGTTTAAAGTTTTGGTTAGGATTGGGGTTTTGGTTTGGGACGGGGTTAGGTTAGGGTTGGTGTTGTGGCTAGAAATAGCGGTTAGGATTAGTTTGGATTGTGTTGCTGTACTTTATTGCTAAGGTATGTCTGCCAACTGATGGGGTTTAACAAGTTAGAACATGACTGTGCTGGAGCTTGGTGTGAAAAGTAAAAAGCCTGGGTCCCTGTTTGAGACAACAACATGATCAAAAAGCAATGCGTCAGCATTTTCAATACTGAACGTGCCTCTAAAAAAAAGAGTAAAATATGCAACAATAATGACCTCTTTGTTTGAGTCAGCACATGTCTTTTAAACATTTAAATACTGAGGTAGTAAAAGACAGAACAAGAAATCCTTCTTGTTCATTCATTAAGGGGTTTGAGAAAGAAAATATATCACAACTTATTTATACTTGATTGATTTGTGTGTATTTGCATGTGTGCGTGTGTGTGCGTCTGCGTGCGTGTGTGTGTAAATCAAGTCTTCTCTTAGTTGGACTGAGCATATCGACGAAGAACATATTTTACTCTGTGACAAAAAAGCTCCCTTCATTGTCAACCCACAGTTATTTAGGAACTGAAAGGTAGCAATGCGACACTTGTGCAAAACACATGTTAAAAACTGAACACAAGCATATCACAAACTTTAACAAGTATAGACATTTGAGTGATGTGTACTTAATAATTAAAAGGAAGAATAAATTGTCCTGGGTCTTTTTCCAGGCAACTCTTAGTGCTGTATTGCAACTCCATTAGGGTCCATTTGGGTGCAGAACGAAAACTGTGCCCTTATTGTAACAAAGAAGATATGCTAACTTCCTTAGCATACTTATAGATCAAAGTTGTTTTTACGTTGAACTACCTGTATGGTTACAAAGTTTTGTTAGAAATAAACCTTCATATTTGATGGAAATAATCAACCTATGCCTTAAAATATTCTACATTTAAGTGGTAACAGGTGCTAGGTTGCAAAGGATGTCCTTGATTGTCAATATCTAAGTATAAAAAGACTTACATCCAAAATAACCATTACGATACAAAAAGGTACAAATAGAAAATGTTTAGTCATATAAAACCAACAAGATAAATTAAAACACTGTCCATTGATGCATTGCATCCGTAAATGTTTACAATGAATTAACTGGCCTTTTATTCGATATTGATATTCAATAACCCAAAAATCACACACACTGCGCCAGTAAAAATAAGTGTAAAATGTAAAAAACCTTTTACAAAAAATTCTAAAAAATTAAAATGGGATTTGGGAAAAAATAAAGCACATTTCCTAGGGCCCTACCTATGGAAACTCAGAATGAATTGTGTTCCATTTTCATGACTTGTTGTAAATAGACAGTGAAGTAAAACTTCACCTCAGCTGTTACTCAACCTAGTGCGCATCTCTGATGGCACCACCTCTAACAGGCTGTCCTCTGCTATTAGCCCACCGGAAGTCAACCGGGGGCAGTCCACTATCTCCGCAGGCAGAGCATCCAGGCGGTTCCCTTTAACCTCCAGTCGGACCAGTTGGGTCAGATTGGCAACCCTGGAGCTCAGGAAGAACAAGCAGTTGTTCCCAAGAGCTAGAGTATTTAATCTTTTACAAGAGAACAGTTCATCAGGTAATGTCTCTAACATATTAAAAGCAGCAGAGAAGAACCGGAGACCCTGCAGGATGCCCACCTCAGGTGGGATGGAGGTGAGCTGGTTATGGGAGACATCCAGGTGCCTGAGCTTGATGCAGTAGAACAACCGGTTAGGGAGCTTTCTGAGCTTATTCCAGCTAATGTCCAGAGTCTCCAGCGCATGAAGCTTACTGATGTGATCCGGGATATAGGTGATTTTGTTGTGCCACAGCCGCAGCTTCACCAGTCGCTGGCAATGCTGCAGACTCAGAATCTCCTCCACAGTGGTCAGCTTGTTTTCTTTGAGGTCCAACTCCTGAAGATTGCTCAGGCTGAAGACGGCACTTGGGATACGCTCCAGCCCGCAGCACACCAACTCCAGCGACACCAAGTTGGTCAGCTTCTTCAGGCTGCTGAAGGCTTGGATCCTGCTACCTTCATTGTAGATGCTCAAACGCTGCAGCGCAACATCGAAGATACTGGGTGGGATCTTTGTAAGGTTGGAGCGCATGGTGAGAACACTCAGGGCTGTAAGCTCTCGAAGGGAGTCCAAGGTAGCTAACGGGCCATTCAGATGTAACTCCTCTAGTCTTTTCAGGTGGTACATCCACTCAGGCACATCGTCTAAACTTTCAAACCACAGTCGTAGGACCTTTAGTTGTTGTTTTAAATAGTTCAAGGCAGGTAGCTGGAGCTTTGCCTGACAGTAAACCAGGCACAACTCTTGAAGATTGTCCAGCTTGGCCACACTGGGTAATATCAATATGTTTTTAACTTGCTCCAATTTGAGCGATTGTATTTCAGCAAGCTCATAAATGGTGTCGGGAAGTCCTGGCAGCATAAACAAGTGCAACTCCTGAAGGTTGCTTGCGTTCTTAGTGAGGCGGGCACGCAACTTTTTGGTGGTCCACTCATTGTTTAGGTTGAGCTGATGGAGACGGCTTTCACTGACCTCGGACAGAAAAAAAGCGAATCTTTTAGCGTAAAGGTCATCGTATTGGTCCACTAGGTGAAGCAGGAAGGCAAAGTCATTCTTCACGTCCGGTATGTCATTGATGCCCGTCTCTAGCCTGACGTGCTCAAAGGAGTACACCCTGAGGGGACGATGGAACTGCCAATAGAGGGTGTAGATACACAACATGCCATAGACTCCCACAAAGGATATGTAGCAATATGCCAGCTTGGAGAAAAGATGAGCTTTGTTGTGGTTACAGCAATAAATGTCAAAACCTGTCAGCTCAGGGGGAACCAAGCAGCGCACCACAATCTCAATGTTTGGAGACAGTGCCACTGTGTAGATAATAATTAAAAAGAACTTGAAGACCTTGAGTGATGTTTGCAGGACATACATTATGTACAGAATATCTGCCTCCTCGACATGAGTTCTAAATTTTTTCACCTTCTCAAACAGAGCCTTGGCCTCCTCTCCTCCCTTCTTGTCCAGCACAGATAGAGCAGACTGAGACTCTGGACTTTTCTTATCTGGATTAGACTTGGAAGAACCAACCCTTTGAAGAAGGGTGGTCTCTTCCTCGTTAGTACATCTCTCCGATGGATCTTTGGACATTGTACTCCTCCTCAAACTGACCAACTTCTCCTCACTTCGTTCCTCACAAACCTCGCTCAGGGCCCTCGTGGTCCAGGGGGAGTCAAAGCATTTTCTCAGGATGGTGACAAAGAGGTCAAGTTTGGAGGATGTTCCAGGGAACTTGAACCAAAAGCTGCTGGCTACCATGAACACCATGGTGTGGATTACCACAATGTATGGAAAGTACTTTGCATACCAGTGCACAAATTTCTCGTAGCAATAGTGGTTGATGAAGACATACTGGTGGACGTCCAGATTGTTTCTGCGGCCAAGCACCTCCCGTATGATAGGATTGGTAGGTGTCAAACTCTCCCATGTCTCATTCTCTCCATAGTTACGGATGTGGCTGCAGTCAATGGCGTTGGGCGTTGTACTGGTGAATGGACTTGGCAGGCAGGCAATTTTATCTTGGGTGAGCTGAGGAAAATGGGAGGAAGTATTATTGGGTAAGGAAGAAGAACATCACTGTCATGGCCACCAAGTAAAGCACGTCTCGCAGTATATTTGGGTTAATACGGTATGTCATAAAAAATCTTACTTTTTGATCACAAGTGACATATGTATATGGCAGCTAGCGGACTGGAGGGTAGAGCAGAAAGCACACCATCAGTCCACATCTTCACTCAGTCCTTTTCAAGCAACACATAGAGATGGGACTCAAAAATACATTACTCAGTCCTTTGTTCAGAAAAAGCTGGTCAATATTGACATGAAGTGAATAATGTTGCTTATTAAATAACTTTTTGCCCTTAATTATTTTCACCGAGTGTAAGGCAGGTTCTTCTGGTGCAAGTAGGCTAAGAAAAAAAAATCACCATGGAAGTGAAAATAGACATCACCCAAAGCTTGGAAAGAGGAGAAAGGGCCACCAAAATGGGCCGCACTTTTGGTTTCAGCCATTCAACTGTGACCTTGACCATCCAAAAGAATCTGCTCCTATGAAAGCGACAGTGATAACTAAGCAACGTTGTGGTGTTACTATTGAGATGAGAACAGTTTGTTGTGCTTTGGCTGGAAGACCAGAATCAGCACAATATCCCACTGAGTCTTTTGTTGATTCTGAAAGTGATCCTGTACCTTTTACCTCAGCACATTCAGAGATTCTCCTGCCTCTTTTACTTTTTCCTACCGATAAACCACAGGGATAAAAGTAAGTTGCCTTTTCATTACGGGTTAATGTAATTAATAATTAATTAGTTACTGTTTTATTACAGTATTCTATGTCCTCCGTGTGTTCCGTGTACAGTGTGAGTGACTTAGTGAGTTAATTTTGGTTCAGTTTATAGATTTGACATACATCACAGCCTAGGAAGGGGAAGAAACCAGAGGACCACCTGTGTTATTATATGAATGCTGAGTAATTGTATTTTCTTGTACTTCATTCATTCATTCACTTTCTATACCGTTTATCCTCATTAAGGTCGCGGGTATGCTGGAGCCTATCCCAGCTGACTTTGGGCGGGAGGTGGGGTACACACTGGATTGGTCGCCAGCCAATTGCAGGGCACATATAGACAAACAAAGACATACTTGAGAATGCTTATTGTTTAAAAATATAAGTGTGAAATACAAGATTTTGTCAGGTGTTTAATTCTTGAATTGTCAAGTTTCAACAACTGACTCAAATGTTTCCAGAGAACTTTCCCTGAGTGTGAGTGTGTGTCACTACAGCCTGATAATTCTTTTGTGTAAACAAACTTGTCAGTTACAGGAAAGCATATGACAATATAATCTATCATTACATACTAATAGTATGATTTTCCCTAGTACTATTTTATTCGGACACAGAAAGAAAAAAATAGGTGCTCAGAGGTGTCTGCATGGTGATCAGAATATGCACTAAATAGCATGCTCATAACATGCTGTTTTGAAGATTGACTTATGCTAATAGATAGGCCGGCCTCGTGCCTCGAAACAAACAGTGCAAAGATACTATTCAAAATAATAATTTAAGATGTGTTACCTGAAGAGTGCACCCAAAGACTCCAATCATGAGCATAGCAACACACAGGTACTCGGAGAAAACATCCCACCATGGTTTAAGCACCCGGTACTTGGAGTTTTGCTCTATGCCGATGTTTCGGAATTCTCCCACTGGGATCATCCTTTGTGCTGATCCACGCTGAAAAAGTGAGAGGACAACAGCTGAAACAGGCTTCCAGTTTAGTGACATCATGTTATGTCATACATTGTTGGAGGATAATTTTTTTAATAACTAAATGATGAAGGACACTATATGTGTCTTGAATGCACCAAATATGCCTTGACCATTGAGCCTTACGTCACACAGTTTGCAATGTGATTTTTTTTTGGGAGCAGTGTGCGAAAAAGAGGAGATCCCAAAATCCTGGTCAGTGGAGGAAGAGAAGGAGACTACAGACAGGAACCCTAACTTCATGTTTCTCACTGATGTGAGCAAAGAGGAAATCATTGACATTGTACATAAATGTAAAGCAAAAACATCAACTGATTGTAAAGGAATTGGAATGAAAACGATACAAATGGTTATCAATGGGATCACAGAACTGCTAACGCACATCTGCAATCTATCATTCCAGACGGGCAAATTCCCAGACAAAATGAAGACAGCTAAAGTAGTTCCAATCTTCAAAATTGGAGATAAACATAATTTCACAAACTACCGACCAATTTCGTTATTTCCTGAATTTTCCAAAATCATAGAGAAGTTATTCAAAAATAGGTTGGACAAATTCCTCAAAAGGAATGACATCCTTGCAAACAGCCAATACGGATACAGAGCTAATATTTCCGCTTCTATGGCACTGATTGAAATCACAGAGAAAATTACGAATGCTGTAGATCATAGAAAGTGTGCAGCCTCAGTATTCATGGATTTAACAAAAGCTTTCGATACAATCATTCACAACAACCTAACAACAAAATTCGAAAGGTATGGAATCAGAGGGTTAGTTCTGAACTGGGTTAAAAGCTCCCTTGCAAACAGGAAACAATATGTGAAGCTAGGAGAATATGCATCTACAAATTTAGAGATGTTATGTGGCGTACCACAAGGGTCAATTTTGGGACCAAAATTATTTAACCTATGCATTAACGACATCTGCAAGGTGACAAAACACCTAAAGCTAGTACTATTTGCTGATGATACCACCGCTTTTTTCTCTGGAAAAAACACACAATAGCTAATAAGAAAAGTTTCAGATGAAATGATTACTCTAAAAAGATGGTTTGATGAAAACAAATTATCCTTGATTCTAAGTAAAACTAAAATGATGCTTTTTGGTAATAGCAGAAGAGATACTTGTGAGAAAACACAAATTGATGGGGAGAAAATTGAAAGGGTGAATGAACATAAAGTGAGGGAAAAAACTATTTGAACCCCAGCTGATTTTGTAAGTTTGCGCACTAATAAAGAAATGATCAGTCTATAATTTCAATGGTAGGTTTATTTGAACATTGAGAGACCACAGTGACAAAAAAATCCAGAAAAATGCGTTTCAAAAAGAGTTATAAATTAATTAGCAGTATTTGATCCCCTATCCGTCAGCAAGATCTCTAGCTGCCAGGTGGATTTTTTACAGGTAGCTGACATTGGCAGCCATCTCAGCTCATTACCTGTATAAAAGAGACCTGTCCACAGAAGCAATCAATCAATCCGGATGCCAAACTCTGCACCATGGCCAAGTCCAAAAAGCTTTCCAAGGATGTCAGGGACAAGATTGTAAACCTACACAAGGCTGGAATGGGCTACAAGACCATCGCCAAGCAGCTGGGTGAGAAGGTGAAAACTTATTATTATTCGCAAATGGAAGAAACATAAATTAACTGCCAATCTCCCTCGGTCTGGAGCTCCGTGCAAGATCTCACCTTGTGGAGTTTCAATGATAATGAGAACGGTGAGGAATCAGCCCAGTACCACTCGGGAGAAACTTGTCAAGGATCTCAAGGTAGCTGGGACCATAGTCACCACAAAAACAGTTGGTAACACACTACGCCGTGAAGGACTGAAATCCTGCTGTGCCCGCAAGGTCCCCCTGCTCACGAACATCCATCTACAGGCCCGTTTGAAGTTTGCCACTGAACATCTGACTGATTCAGAAGAAGACTGGGTGAAAGTGTTGTGGTCAGATGAGACCAAAATTGAGCTCTTTGGCATCAACTCAACTCGCCGTGTTTGGAGGAGGAGGAATGCTGCCTACGACTCCAAAAACACCGTCCCCACCGTCAAATATAGAGGTGGAAACATTATGCTTTGAGGGTGTTTTTCTGCCAAGGGGACAGGACAATTGCACCGCATCAAAGGGAGGATGGATGGGGTCATGTACCGTTAGGTGTTGGGTGAGATGGGTCGTGGTTGGGTATTCCAGCATGACAATGATCCAAAACACACGGCCAAGGCAACAAAAGATTGGCGCAAGAAGAAGCATATTAAGGTCATGGAGTGGCCTAGTCAGTCTCCAGACCTTAATCCCATAGAAAATCTGTGGAGTGAGCTGAAGGTTCAAGTTGCCAAACATCAGCCACAAAACATTAATGACTTGGAGAGGATCTGTAAAGAGGAGTCGGCCAAAATCCCCCCTGAGATGTGTGCAAACCTTGTGGCCAACTACAAGAAACGGCTGACCTCTGATTCCCAAAAAAGGTTTTGCCACCAACAACTGAAGCACGTTTTTCAAAGGGATCAAATACTTATTGCAAAGTATTGGAATTGCAATTGGAAATCCAAATTCATTTATAACTCTTTTTGAAACGCATTTTTCTGGATTTTTTTTGTCATTGTTGTCTCTCAGTGTTCAAATAAACCTACCATTGAAATTATAGACTGATCATTTCTTTGTTAGTGGACAAACATACAAAATCAGCTGGGGTTCAAATAGTTTTTTCCCTCACTTTCTTGGACATCATAATTGATGACAGAATAAGTTGGAAATCCCACAGCAAAAACATACAACATAAGGTAGCAAGAAATACTTCAATACTGAATAAAATAAAATTTGGCCTCGATCAAAAATCACTCCAAACTCTCTATTGTTCTCTGGTGTTACCATATCTAACTTATTGTGTTGAGATATGGGGAAATCACTACAAAAGTACACTTCACTCGCTTGATGTACTGCAAAAAAGATCAATTAGGATAATCTATATGCGGCGGATAGAGAGCACACAAATCCACTGTTTCAAAAATCACAATTATTAAAATTTGCTGATCTGGTAAACCTTCAAACCACTAAAATGATGCATTCAAACTTAGTAACTGTAGGAAGTCCACAAATGTATTGAAATAGGGAAAACCTACAGGGGTAGGATTTAATAAGCTTTGCTTTTCCTACTCTTTTTGGACATGTGGAACTGTCGATTATATTAGGTGATGTATTCCAATGTAATTTACATGCATGTTCAAATAAAATTAAACCATTACCATTACCAAAGTGTGATAACCATAGAACAGGAGATGGCACTTAGTGCGATTTATTGTGGTACACGGGTCTAAGTCTTGGCTGCGATATGTGACACTAACAAAGTGACACAAATAATTTCCATCCATCCATATAATTTATTTTTTAAACAGCCCACTTAATATAATGCATCATCGAAGGGTGGATCGTTTTTAGAAATGTTACAGTATTTCTTATTTCATTCTATTTGTTTTTTATGTATTTTAATTACTTCATTAATACTGTAGTATTATTTAATTCAAATGATTTTATTGGTTTATTTATTAGTAACTTACCTGTTAAAAAAGGCTAAAACGTTAATAAAAAAACTACTTATAAAAAGGTTTAAAGGCTTTATGATGGTGACAGTTTGACCCCAGCACAGATTATTTCTATAACCATTATTTCTGATGGGAAAACCAAATCGTGGTTAAGAAGTGCCACTCGATTTTAAAAGCATATTATCCTTTGCCATTTGCATGGTTTCTCTGTGAAGACACGTGCCCAAACTAACCCTGAAATAAGCCAGGCTAGAGTCAGACTAAAAGTAAGTGCTGATAATCGAACGGAACAGTGAAGTTAGTAGTAGCAGGTAATATCCAGTACTACTGCATGGAGTGAACTGCACATGTGTTGGGTTAAACATGATCCAGCCAGAGACCCTGTGCTGCAGTGTCAGGTGTGTATTTCAAGTTGGGCGTGGATCAACAAGTTTGGCAACAAAGTCAGCCATCTCCTGTTAGACCATTTGGAGCCTTCACACACATCTGTTAGTTTTAAAAGCACACAGCTCGTGTTATTTCTTCAAAACGCGCATTTACAACAAATAATCCTGAAACAGCTACGTAAATAAAGCCGTTTCTGGTAAGCAGAGTAGTTTGTAGCTATTCTCTTTGTTGTACATCAAATACCATTCCTCGGTGTCTTTCATACGAACTCCCTCAAAGTTTTTATATCGGTGTTTTTTAACTGTCACCTTTTGTACAGAATATTGACGAATGGTAATATAAAAATAAGCCTTGTCCATGAATGTTACACTTACCTGCTGCCGGTGTGGCCGTGTCAGGTAGGTCTCGGGAGTCGATTGTCATGCAGCGGACGCACCGGTGTCAATTCCCCCCCCAAATACCCACTGCACATCCGGAGGAATACTTCAAAATAAAGGTTTGGCAAAAACTGTCGAAGACTGCACATCCGGAAGGAAAATAACATATGGGCATGCTTTTAAAACACATATAGACTTGAAATGATGTCTTAACATTATTATAATTACTCTGTAAAAAACATACAACACTAGTGTAATATAATCATGAACAGTTTGTTTTATAATAACGTACTAGCGAGTATTGCATTAGGCACACCGACGCAATCCAATTCATCAAAAACAATAAACCCAAGTCAAACCTAACATGTCATCAGTTCTACCCCACTGCAAACATTATTAAAATAATACCACCCTTGATTAATTACTAATCATATGACGCATACATACTCTAGCCCCAGTGCCATTGTATATCATTAGCTTAAAAAACAAATACACAACAAAACAAATATATCACCAATAGTTCAAGTGATGATTAAACGCCAGTACGATGAAAATTGAATGATTGAAGGTTCCCTACGTGCAATTCATACTTTCCACCAACAGATGGCACTGTTGCCCAAATATGCTATGCCGCACATTAAACTATACCTCATTTAACTATTCCTCAATTCTTACCGTATTATTTTGCAATTATTCAGGTTTATGTATTTCAATGGGTACATGACATGCTAAGTCCGCATTTTTACCATTTCCATTTTGTTAGGACCATCCCAAAATGAAAACAGCTAGCAGTTAGGATTTTATGTACTTATTGTATCATACTTTTATTTGCTAGCTGGTAGCTTTAGTATTTAACATATCATGCATTATATTTGCTCTTTAGGAACTGTATTGACTGCAAGCATGCTAGCAATTTCATTCATTCATAATTGGGATTCTCATCCATTTAGAGTATAATTAGATATGATGAAGGGTCTAATGACTGAACATAATCAAGTACATGCTTTCAGAAAAAGCTCAAAAGCAACACAAGTACAACAAACATTTTAATTAGCATTTTTTTATACTTACAATTAATAATTGTACAGGGTTCTGTTGGAAAAATGTACAAAGCCGATTTTAGACTCTCTTAAATCTTCACCCCCGCAATAGATGGCTAAGAAAAGAACAGAAAAATCCCTTTGAAAGTGAAACCAAGTATTGAAAAACATTTTTTCCTTATCAACGTGCATTCCTAGTCAATTACAACACATGCTGGTTTTTCCAAAAATACACAACCCCAGAGTCCATTGAATTACAAAGCTGTTGACAGTTGTGAGGAACAAGATCTGAACAAATAAATTAAAAAACGTGAGCTCCTCAATTTCTTTACAAGAATGAATTGAATATCAATGTACAAAACATCACTTAGAAACCTTTATAGCTTAAATGGCTGTTACAAATATGTCATTTGTGTCCAGTAGTTGAACACCTGACAAACATGGTCACGTTTTGAGGTCTGGTGGAAGAGTCCAAGTCCAAGTCCAACCAAGTCCAGGTGTTTTCATTGAAAAACAAACCAAAAAACACGCTACAGTATAACTAGTCATCTTACAAGTCCCAATCAGGATCTCTTGGCTTGGGACTATATCAACGGGAGGTTGAATCTGTTGGACATGCTGCACTAGCTGCTTCTCTTGCACCAGAATGTCACAAAGAGGCCTCATGCCCAAAAATACTTGCTGTTGTTGGTTATACACTGTGAGAAGTAGAAGCATCAAAACAGGCAAAGAAATAACAAAATGTACAAAATGTTACAGGGGTGTAATGGTACGGTATCCTCGTGCTTCGGTACATATCTCTGTATTAAAGTTAATTTCCAGTACAGTATGGGTACAAAACACAAACCATAAAACTTCTTAGCCAAATAAATACAATTCTTGAATAAAAAAAATGATATATATAATTATTTTCATGGCTTTTTAGGAAAGTGAACAATGCCGGTAAGTAGTTTAGAACAGTAACATTTATTTTTAGTATATGTAAGTTCCTTATTGGCTGACGTGCATCATTAATAGTTTCAGCTTTTGCACAAGGCCAGCCCACTGCTTTTGTCTTATCTACTTTGTCTCCAAATTCTTTCCATTGAGGGTCATATATTGAATGCAAGGGCCACTTTATTATTTTGTTTTTAAAGGTGGGAAAAAAACTATTATACATATATTTTTATATTAAATCTTTGTTATTTACGCTATTTTTAGTATCAACATCTCAGCATTTTCTCATTACATTATGCCACTTTTTCCATTTCTGCAGGGTTTTGTTTGGTTAACTTTATTTCTAAAATGTGCCACAGGCCCACAAAAAAACAAACTGCAGTCCACAGGTGGTCATCGGGCCGCACTTTGGGTACCCCTGTTTTGTAGTTCACCAAGAAATCGAAATGTTACAATACGATGGAAGAGTTTCTCTAGGCTCTGTCTTCTTAGCACTATTGCTAGTCATGGTCCCGCGAGTCTCAGGCTTGGCTGCTTGTGGATGTGTTCTGCATGCTTCCACACCTTGCCTTTCATGGTGTGGATGCAGAACCCAACAGGCTTGTAGAGGCGTCCTGCATGACTGCCCCCTACAGCTACTTCACCTTTTGTCAAAACTTGGATTTGATTACGAGTAAAAGCATGACACAAGAAACACTTCTTGTCTTTCACTTTTAACGCGTGGAAATTTGTTACGCCTGTGTACCAAACCGAAAAATTCGGAAACATGTACCATTACGCCCATGTTGAGTGATAATTAAAGTAGACTTGCAACCTACTAGGGTGATATTTTTAAGATTATTTTAGTGCTTCCAGACAATTTCAAGCAAGTTTGTGCTGTGAAAGCACTTTCTGATTTAAAGGATGAGAAAGGACTTTATCATGAGGTCTGTTGTCATGGATACGTTGTACCTTGCGAATGATGAGTTTGCGTGGAGATGTGCTTCAGTACCCTGACAAAGGTAACAAGCGTTGTGATGGCACTTAAAACACTCCATAGTGACAACAAAAGCCACTTTGTAGTGAATGAGATCTTTGCCCCATCCAAAATATGTTTTTGTGTGTAATTTGAAATGAGGTGTATGTACTGTATGCAGCCCTTTTCAGTCAAAGGTCAAATCTGGAAGATGAGCATCTGCTTCAAATGTCAGATGTAAGCCCAGAGACAGACAGGTCTTGTTAAGTTTTGCAGATAACAAATCAGGTTCAGACTTGACTACACCCACGATTACAGTGGCCTTCAAATCTTGTAAGACATAATACAGACTTGGTGAAAATTATTAAGGCAGCATTCAGATCTTTTTACTTCAGCTAAGTCCTACCCTTTAAGTTGTGCGTGTGTGTGTGTGTATACATGGAGGGGGGTGATATTGATGATCTGGGGTTTACAGTGTGCTATGTCGCTGATTGTGATGTGACATTCCACCATTCTCCCGCTCAGGTGTAGGACACCGAGGAAGATCCTTCTGGCAGGGCTCCATGGTAACGGCCACGCCAACACCGCTACGCCCCGACATCATGCGCGTTACCTCTGACCATGTGTCTTCCTCGGGGTTGTAACACTCCACGCTGTCCAGGAAAGTGCTGCCATCATAACCTCCTGTCAACACAAACAAGGTAAAATCAATTGAATTTGATTATGCCAGATAAGATTTTAAATGTATTGATCCTTTGGCCATGTGCCCTCATGGAAATAAAGACTGAATTAAAAATATCTGTATAAAAAGATGTATACAGAGACTGACTGTAGTACAATAGTAAATGGTGTTAAATGAATACCTCACTAACAGAAATTACTTGGGCTGTCATGAGACACTCAATTCTCGAGATAAAATGGAGAGAATACACAAGATTCGAGAACGAGACAAGATGAGATTTTAACATAACTTAAACTTACTAAAGCACAATGAAAAAAAATTACAATTTATTGCAATCTACTAATTTAATTTCTTCTATGTAACACTCTTCTTCACTCTGTGTGTATGCTAGCTGCCCTGTCTCCGCCCATGAGTCAAAGAGAGACAAGGAAAATACAAAATACAGTACATGGCAATATACTGAGGCCAGCAATATTATCGAGTTCATTTTCATGTATGTATGTTAAACTCCATTATTATCATCACAGGAGACATTTTTTTCCCTGAACAAGAAATCTTGTTATGGTTTAAACTGAGGAGATCTAGTGATACGAGACCTTGTTTCACCACTAAAAATGTTTTTTTTTTTTTGCATAAACAAAATTTTCAACATAGATCAAGTCAATCACAAGAGTTGTTTTCCTGTGTCAAAAAAACTGATCCTTCCAAAAAGGAATACTGGATTTGCTCCAACGGTGCCTGGGGGTGTTTGTATGATAATGCAGAGGGTATCAGGCATCTTCTTGTGGTAGTGAGTTTATTTGTGAGCAGCTACAAAAATGAAAAATATTTTCCTTTATTTTTTTAAATTTATTATTACTTTATCTAATACTTTATATATATTTCCAAAAGTAAATAAGTTCAGGTTTACAGATGTCATGTCTGTTCTTGCAGGTGATGTGACTTGATTTCTATAGCCCCACCTGGTAGTATCAGTCCCAATCCCAGTAAGTGTTGTCCTAAAGTGGAGTCTTTATGTTGAGGGTGAGGTTGTCTTTTTATTGTTGTCCATTTATTTACTGTTTGAGTGGAGGTCATTATTTGAGCAAATACAATACATAAAGCAGCCTTATGTGTAATTTATATGACGCTTGCAACTCAGTTTCGAAAGTAAATCTTTCTATTGAGCCAAAGTTAAAATAACATAATTAGCAAATCTACACAGGGTAGTAGTGTACGTGCAGGGAGTGCTCCTTACCCAACACATAGATGCGTCCATGTAATGCGGTAACTCCCAGAGCGCTGCGTCGGTGCCTCATAGAGGCAGCACAACTCCAAGTATCCGTTTCTACATTGTAGCGTTCCACTGTGTTCAGCTGGTTGGTGCCATCGTAGCCGCCCATCACAAAGATTTGATTCCCCAGGGCGCACACACCTATTAGTATATAATATATATAATAAGTGTTAGTCAGTCCATATTTTAAACACAAAATCAATGTTCTGTTTCATGCACACCTGCTCCAGAGCGTGTGGTGTTCATAGAGGCCATAGTCTTCCACTCATCCCTCTCTGGGTTGTAGCACTCACACGAGCCGAGTCGGCTGACCCCGTCGAAGCCACCCACAGCATAGAGTAGCCTGTTGATGACAGCCACACCCACGCCGATGCGCTGCGTCAACATGGGTGCTACCAGCTGCCATTGGTCCCTTTCTGGATCGTACCTATAAAGCAGGAGCAACACATTCAGATTTTGTCTGGTTCAACTGACCTTGTTACATACTATTTTATTATCAATAATTATAATAAATTCTATTACCTCTCCACACTATTATGGTGAATACACCCATGTGATCCACCCACTGCATATATCATGCAGTCGATGACACCTACTCCTATTCGGTTTCTGGGCACGCTCATGGGAGCACAGGGCAACCAGCAGTTGTTCATGGGGTTGTAGCAATCCAGCGCATTTGAGTCCATGTTGCCATCAGGGGCATTGTTCCTCCCACCCACAGCATAAAAAAGCCCACTGATGACACAGGCAGCCAGGCCACTGCGAGGTACCTGCAAGTCTGCGAGCCTGAGCCAGGTCCCTGTACAAGGATTATATGCCTCTAAGTAGCTGAGGGACTGTCGGAAGTAGCCCCCCGCTGTGTAGATGAGCTGCGGCACCTTGGGAGTTCTGCAAGAATTTACTTTGGTGGGTTTGTGCAGGGTGAGGTCCTGGAAGATCTGGGCAAGGTAGTCTTTACACTGGGGGTCCAAGTCCAGAGACTGGAGCTGAGCTTGAAGGAAGTTGGGAGTCAAGGAATGGCACCGGACAGCATGGAGTAAGGCCTGGACGTACGGTCGCCGATTTTCTCGATCGTAGCGCACCCAAGCCTCACACGCCCGGAAGACTTCAGACTCACAACGTACGTTAAGCTCATCACGGCTGATGAGGGTCACAAGCTGACAGTGGGACAAGTTAAAGAACTCCTCATGGGTTGCCACCTGGAAAACACGTTAGAATAAAAGAACTGTTTTAGGTCTGTCTCAATTGTAACATCCATTTGCAACTTTTGGTGCTTCCTTTTTAAGTATTTCTAAGTATATACTGTATGTATACACACACACACACAACAGAAATATGAACACTTTTCATTTTCCTCCCCTTTTTCATAAGCTGAACTTACAAGTACATTTTCTATGTACACTAAAGCCCTGTTTATCTCAATTACTGTTCAGAAATCTGTCTAAATCTGTTGGTGACATCTTTGCCAAGATAATCCATGCACCACACAGGTGCTGAAGACATATTATATTATTTATGTATTATGGTTTGCTGATAACATTAGCCACAGTACACATTTTACCTGGCTGAAGTTCATATAGATGTATTCCCGTGCCTTCTGGTGGAGCTCTGTGCAGCCAATTTGCTCAGCGAAACTGGCAATGCCAATGGCGTTGCTGGGGTCCAACTGCTGAACCAGGAAGTCACAGCAAGCCTTCACGACGCTATCAATCTGGTACATGACAGCGCCGTTCATCACGTGGATCACACACTTCTCCCCAACTGAAATGCTGGCTGTGTAGGCAAACTCTATCAATCGGTCCATGACCTACATGGGTCAGAGGAACAAAATGTGCCTTTTGAAAGATAATAATGGTAGTTTAGATTGGCACAATTGTATTTATCCAATAATATATTTGTGGTTATTTTTATTATTATTATTATTGTGGTTGTAGTTTTCAGTAGTGGGGACGTGTAAAAGTGCACTTAGAGGTGTTTATGATGTCTTAGACACAGCTGAGCTACATGATATTGGAAACTGCTTATGTTGATGCCCCTCACACTGACTGACTGACACTGACATAAGCAGTTATTGAACTAACCGAAATCTAAAATGAAACTAAGAATTCCTTGTGACTTTCGGCAAAGTCAAAGAAGAATGGGCAATAAAGCATTTTTGAACCTACAGCACTTTGACATTGTTAGTCTTTTGTAATCATATTTTCATTTTATACAGTATTTGGTATTTCCGGGCATGACAGAAAACCACTGACAGCAACTACTCTCTAGTTACCCAGCATTAAAACATGCAATTCACATATAATAATCAAAATTTAATTATAACAAATCTAATCTAATGATCAAAATTTAATTATTCAAACATGAAATAGATCAGAGGTGAGTTGAGAATGTGACTCACCCTGGGGTGAATGCCCTCTATGGGCACCAGCTCCATGCCGCACTCCTTCAGGCCGTTGGTGAACATGGCCCTGAAGACGGGTGATGACGAGGCCAGCACCACCTTGTGAGCCACAAAATCCACAGCCTCCAGGTCTTTATAGCGCACACGGAGCGTCACATCACAGAGTTGACGATCCAGACGCAGCTCGTTCATAATTGCAAAGGCGGCGGCCGTGTGGCTCTCCAGTGTGTAGCTGAAGACGCGGTGGCCGTTGCGCGTGGATGGCGTTACCAGCGCTTTGCATTCTGTCAGGCACTCTGACATTTCCTACCTTAACTCCACCTCTTTAGTCTCTCGCACAAGAAGTGTTAGGTGGTACCATCGTACCACAGGGAAGCATGGGTGAAATTAAGAACTCGGGAGGGTGGATCTTGGTATTTGGAGGTGGGAACTTGTAGCAAAATACATGCAATGACTCCTTCGACAAGTTCAGCACCTGTGTCAAGCTGTGTGACTCATTGTGGAATTACGAGAGACTGCATGGGTGGTTGGACTGCTACATGACTCAGCACCAACATAATTGATCTTGAACATTTCTTCAACTACCAGGGAAAAAATAGGCAAAAATATGAAAAATAATAACAAATGGAACCACTTTAGACCATTTGCGCCATCCAAGCTCCTTAATTGTACATGTAGTCCAACAAAAACTTCAAGCTGTAGAAATACGGGGGAAAAACACCTCACATCTTCATTTGGATACTGTCTAGGAGGCAGGATGCAAAACAAAAATACGGGGTTGCGTGTCAAAAGTGTGTTAAGAATAACTCAACAGTCCATCCAAACAGGAAGCCAGGGATAAGGTGTTAGGAAGCTTTCGTTGTAGACACACCACCATATTTACTTGGAAGAAGTCAGCTCATTTAACACCTGGCAAAAATGGGGGTGTGGGGGGGGGGGGGGGGAAGTGACATTAGATACTAGACACACGTAATAAGATGTCAACACACATCTCCTGCTTTGGGCCGCTGACCCATCTAAAGGCACTGCCAGTTGGCTTTTTTTGACAAAAAAAACAACAAAAAGAAGCGACACAAGAAGGTTCATTTGTAGCTGTAAACATATTTGTTTTCCCTTTGAGCTTGGTATCAAATGCCTCCAATTCCTCACGAAAGCTCACATACCTCATTGTATGGTGTAGTCACGGTTGGTTTATGCTTGCTGTGTTGTGTGTTTAACTGTTAAAAGTCAAATTCTGTCCTAATCTAACTGCGTTTTTATATTCACAGTGAAACAGTGCTCTCTCAAGTCTGCACTTTGACAAACAGGTTGTCGGTTTCATGAAGTCACCAGACAGTTTTGGCTTGACACGGGCTTGTTATGTCTTCACAAGTGCTTGGTAACAGTTAACACCTTATGTTTCATTCACAGATGAATGGAACTACACTGATCATGAAATTAACAGATTCGCCTGTTATAATAAAACAAAAAAGTATTCTATTTGGCTCATTTGCCTCAACAACAGATTACTGTTTTGTTGATTACATGAGATAAAAAAAAAAACAAATGGCAGAAACACTGTGTGTGAGATTTATGATTTATTTAATTGTCCAAAAGGAAACAGGGCATATTTTCCTAATAATAATAACAACAATCATAATAATAATAATTTCAATAAATAAATCTACCAATTCATCAGTCCAAACCAGACAAAGTAGAAAAACGCACACAATACCATACTAAAGCTTCCCTCAACTCATACACACAAAACTACAACCAACTACACCTCACCTCCCTTCCCTCAAGACAAGATAACAGGCAAGACAAGACAAAGACAAGAACAAAGGCAACTCATTCACACACACATTCACCCAGACTCCTCTGTGCTCACAATGTCAACAAGATATTATTTAACTCTCAATAGCAATGGATTGTTTTTAGTTGGTCAGATAGACTGTTTTGGCATAAACAAATTGAGTTTGTTAAATAGGTTAAATAAATATTTTCCTTAACTTTTTTCCAAAGGTAATGTCTTCATAAAATGATTCTGACAATGTTCCAAGTAATGTATTTAGTTGTAATTTTATATATTGGAAGTTTTGTGTAAATGTACTTCAGTCCCTTGTTTTGGGTGTAGTAATGTGATGCATGTTTTGATTTTAGTTAGCTTTTTTCGTTTGTTTTTAACTTATTAATATTTGCTTCAGCTTTTGTTTTTGAGCTATTTGCAAATAGTCAGTGGCTGTATATTTTGTTACAGCCATATATAATATTAATAAATAGAATATTTTTGTAGTTAGAGCATAAAAAACCTGTTTAGGACGTACTAAATATGGGTTTTACAATGATTAGAGCCCTGTAGACATGAAATAACACCCCATAGTCACTTTACACTCCTATTATTCTTTGTTTACACCATGATGCACAGGCTACAGGATCACTATAGAAACACTAGAGAAGGCCGCCTCTTTAAGCATTAGCGTGCTACTAGTTATCTAGTTAAACTAGTTATCATCCAATTTGTGTGTGATCACTAAAGTTTCAATCTCGTTCCACTTTGTTTACACATATTGAACTGGCGGGCGGCAGCTAGTTGCAGCGTCGCTGGAGCCTATCCCAGCTGACTTCGGGCAGGAGGCAGGGTACACCCTGGACTGTTTGCCAATCACAGGGCAGACAAACACCCATTGACACTTACATTCATACCTACAGTGAGGGAAAAAACTATCTGAACCCCAGCTGATTTTGTAAGTTTTCCCACTAACAAAGAAATGATGAGTCTATAATTTCAATGGTAGGTTTATTTGAACATTGAGAGACCACAGTGACAAAAAAAATCCAGAAAAATGCGTTTCAAAAAGAGTTATAAATTAATTAACATTTCCATGAAGGAAATAAGTATTTGATGATTTGTATTTTTTCCGTCAGCAAGATCTCTAGCTCCCAGGTGGATCTTATACAGGTAACGAGCTAAAATTGGCAGCCCTCTCAGCTTGTTACCTGTATAAAAAGAGACCTGTCCACAGAACCAATCAATCCAGATGCCATACTCTGCACCATGGCCAAGTCCAAAGAGCTTTCCAAGGCTGGAATGGGCTACAGTTGGTGCAATTATTCGCAAATGGAAGAAACATAAATTAACTGCCAATCTCCCTCGGTCTGGAGCTCCATGCAAGATCTCACACCTCGTGGAGAACGGTGAGGAATCAGCCCAGTACCACTCGGGAGAAACTTGTCAAGGATCTCAAGGTAGCTGGGACCATAGTCACCACGAAAACAGTTGGTAACACACTACGCCGTGAAGGACTGAAATCCTGCTGTGCCCGCAAGGTCCCCCTGCTCAAGAAAGTCCATCTACAAGCACGTTTGAAATTTGCCACTGAACATCTGACTGATTCAGGAGAAGACTGGGTGAAAGTGTTGTGGTCAGATGAGACCAAAATTGAGCTCTTTGGCATCAACTCAAATCGCCGTGTTTGGAGGAGGAGGAATGCTGCCTATGACTCCAAAAACACCGTCCCCACCGTCAAATATAGAGGTGGAAACATTATGCTTTGAGGGTGTTTTTCTGCCAAGGGGACAGGACAATTGCACCGCATCAAAGGGAGGATGGATGGGACCATGTACTGTCAAGTGTTGGGTGAGATGGGTCGTGGTTGGGTATTCCAGCATAACAATGATCCAAAACACACAGCCAAGGCAACAAAAGATTGGCTCAAGAAGAGGCATATTAAGGTCATGGAGTGGCCTAGTCAGTCTCCAGACCTTAATCCCATAGAAAATCTGTGGAGGGAGCTGAAGGTTTGAGTTGCCAAACATCAGCCACGAAACATTAATGACTTGGAGAGGATCTTCAAAGAGGAGTGGGCCAAAATCCCCCCTGAGATGTGTGCAAACCTTGTGGCCAACTACAAGAACCAACAAAGGTTTTGCCACCAAGTACCGAAGCACGTTTTTCAAATGGATCAAATACTTATTTCCTTCATGGAAATGCAAGTTAATTTATAAATCTTTTTAAAAAGCATTTTTCTGGATTTTTTTTGTCATTGTTGTCTCTAAATGTTCAAATAAACCCATCCATCCATCCATTTTCCACCGCTTATCCGCGTCCGGGTCGCGGGTCATCAAATAAACCTACCATTGAAATTATAGACTGACCATTTCTTGGTTAGTGGGCAAACTTACAAAATCAGCTGGAGTTCAAATAGTTTTTTCCCCTCACTGTATGGACAATTTAGACCTAGCAAGTTTTTTGAATGTGTGAGGAAACCGGAGAAAACACAAACACGCACGCATGGGGAAAACATGCAAACTCCACACAGATGCCCAACGGAGATTCAAACCCAGATCTTCCAGATCTCCTGACTGTGTGGGCAACATGCTAATTGTGTTATTTTGAACTAAAAATGTTTTTAATTCATTCCCTATGTATTCATTATACTCTAAAATAGGCATCATATTAAATTTAGGTTTGTGTCAAATAGTTAAAAAAATTGTACTGTTGGACTAAGTCGATCAGATGACAAAAGGAGGTTTGACAATTTAGACTCACTTTAAGTGCTATCGGCAACAACATCTGTTGTGACGCTAATAAATACAGCATCAGCAAATAGCCTCGCGGCACCACGGTAGTCAACATTGTACAACACTGTAAAACATCTTGAGAAATACTTGAGAGAAACAGCCGGGCATGGCAAAGGGTTGCTCAAGGAACTCAACAAGTTTGGTGAATCCACTAGAAACGATAAAAAAGTGCTGGTTAGCCAGTGCGATACACTCCATGATTTTCTGATTGATGGCTTTTGTCCTGGGAAGTGGAAGTATTGAAGGAAGAAGTCTTGGCTCTGCCTCTCATAATCAACGCTTTGCAGTCATTGCAATTTGCAAGTTTAATATTGGAAGGAGACACAACAGACATAACGTTAGTCAGGTACAGAGCGAGCCACCCACAGTTGTTTACACGCTTCATATGTGGTTTGTTGAGGTCAACTATTTTGAAAAACGTGCATCAGAATTGCCTGTCTGCCCTGTTGGCACTTCATAGATAAGGAGAGAAAGAACGGGCTGAGAGAGAGGTATTTAAAGTTAATTAATGCAATTTTTGTTCAAGCCTGTGAAAAACGACAGTACTGTTGACATTAAACAGACACTAAATTTAAATCTTAAAAAATATTTGCTGCCACAGCGACAGCAGTCCGCCTCCCATGCAGCCCGCCACCAGAGCTTCAAAAAAACCCTAGGGAAAACCCTGTGCAGTGTTACAGTAATGTCTCATCAATATAACATGACTGAGGCCTAGTGGCCAGAATATTACATGACCATCCTACAATGTTTGTGAACTAATAATGGGGCATAGTCAACCACAAAACATCATTTATTAATTAATTAGTTTTTGAAAAATGCGATACAATCGGAGAGTGATGATTGAACCGCAATGTAATGAGGGACGATTGTAAACTAAAAATCGACCTCCGTGAAATGTAGCCTTGCTCCTACAATTGCATATGACAATTAACTTCTTTTTACACACAAGTTTGGAATGTTACAAAGCACGACTCGCCCTTTTTACCCCTTCCACTTGTAGTAGAGCATTCATTTACTTTATTAATCTCCAAGAGAAAATTAGATTTTAAGCAGCCGTACAAGAATGTCATGTTATGAACTTAATCACAGAATAACACAAATACGGGAAATAGAATATAATACTTTAGAAGGATAAAGAAATAATACGTAACAGTTTTTAATAGTTAAAATAATGATAAAAGATACTAGTCAGAGTTTTAACTTATTCAGTAACACCTACGTTGGGTACGTTTACCCCCAGGGTTATGTCCACTGTAACAGGGGGTGCGTGAATAAATATAAAAAACAATTAGCGGCCAACACTCTCAATTACGAGTGCGCCTGAAGGCTGCAGAAAGGAGTTGCCACACATTGTTGTTTATTACTGTGTGCATCTTATGACCAAATAATAATAAGTGTAATGATTATTGGGTGCATTAAGAGTGGTAAATCTTGAAGATTTCATTTATATTGGTGTTCCAATCCCTGCACGGCACAGCAGTGAAAGCCTGTCAATGTGAGCAGGTATTCCCCCAACAATGAGGCTTCATTGTTGGTTGTACAGTATGTGTTTGTGTACCTTGGATACTACTTTATCATGATTGTTAAATTATCCCCTTCACTTGCTTAATAAATTAATATCCTGATATAAAACAATCCCCTCCGTGAATCACCACCTTACCGCGATGGAGGGATTTGAGTGCCCGAGTGATCCTAGGAGCTATGTTGTCGAGGGCTTTATGCCCCTGGTAGGGTCTCCCAAGGCAAACAGGTTCTAGGTGACAAGAAAAAAAATCAAGAGGAGTGACTGCACCTCGCCCGGACGTGGGGGCCTCACCCTGGAGCCAGGCCTGGGGGAGGGGCTCGCAGGCGAGCGCCTGGTAGCCAGGTCTTCACCCGTGGGACCTGGCCGGGCCTAGCCCGAAGAAGCCACACGGGAACTCCCCCCCGCAGACCCACCACCTGCGGGGGCAAGCATAAGGGTCCGGTGCTGTGTGATTTGGGCAGTGGTCAAGGGCGGGTTCCCGGGCGACCTGGTTTTCGGCCGCCAAATCTGGTTCTTGGGACATGGAATGTAACTTCTCTGGTGGGGAAGGAGCCCGAGCTTGTGGAAGAGGCGGAGAGATTCCGATTAGATATAGTCGGACTCACCTCAACCCACAGTTTGGGCTCTGGAACCAAATTCCTTGAGAGGGGCTGGACCTTGTTCTTCTCTGGAGTTGCCGCTGGGGAGAGGCGGCGAGCTGGTGTGGGCTTATTGTTAGCCCCCCGGCTTGGTGCCTCTGTGTTGGAGTCATCCCCAGTAAACGAGAGGGTTACTTCCCTACGCCTTAGGGCTGGGGAAAGGGTCCTGACTGTGGTTTGTGCCTATGCGCCGAACGGCAGTTCAGAGTACCCAGCCTTCTTGGAGTCTATCAGAGGGGTGCTGGAGAGCACCCCAGCTGGTGACTCCATAGTTCTACTGGGAGACTTCAACGCCCATGTGGGCAATGACAGTGTGACTTGGAGGGGCGTGGTTGGGAGGAACGGCCTCCCTGACCTGAACCCGTGCGGTGTGTTGTTGCTGGACTTCTGTGCGAACTACAGTTTGTCCATAACGAACACCATGTTCGAACATAAGGATGCCCATAAGTGCACTTGGCACCAGGACACCCTAGGTCGCAGGTCTATGATCGACTTTGTGGTCGTATCATCAGACCTGCGTCCGTATGTTCTGGACACGCGGGTGAAGAGAGGGGCTGAGCTGTCAACTGACCACCACCTGGTGATGAGTTGGATTAGATGGCGGGGAAGGATGCCGGACAGACCTGGCAGACCCAAACGCGTAGTGAGGGTGTGCTGGGAACGTCTGGCAGAATCTCCCGTTCGTCGAGTCTTCAACTCTCATCTCCGGCAGAGCTTCGCCTGCATCTCGAGGGAGGACCGGGATATTGAGTCCGAATGGGCCGTATTCCGTGCCTCTATTGCTGAGGCAGCCAGTTGTGGTTGCGGCCGCAAGGTGGTCGGTGCCAGTCGTGGTGGCAAGCCCCGAACCCGATGGTGGACACCGGGGGTTAGGGCTGCCGTCAAGCTGAAAAAGGAGTCCTATCGAGCATGGATGGCTTGCGGGACTCCCGAAGCAGCTGACAGGTACCGGCAGGCCAAGCGGCACGCGGCTTCGGCGGTGGTCGAGGCAAAAACTCGGGTGTGGGAGGAGTTCGGTGAGGCTATGGAGCACGACTTTCGGTCGGCCTCGAAGAGGTTCTGGCAAACCGTCCGACACCTCAGAAAGGGGAAGCAGCCCCCAGTTCACACTGTTTACAGTGCGGACGGGGGCTTGCTGACCACGACTGTGGATATAGTTGGTCGGTGGAAGGAATACTTCGAGGCCCTTCTCAATCCCACTGACATGCCTTCCATAGAGGAAGCAGAGTCTGAGGATACGTACGTGGACAGTTCTATCACCGTGGCTGAGGTAATTGGGGTAGTCAAATCACTCCCCAGTGGCAAGGCTCCGGGGGTAGACGAGTTCCGCTCAGAATTTCTCAAGGCTCTGGATGTTGGAGGACTGTGTTGGTTGACACGCCTCTACAACATTGCATGGAAGTCAGGAACAGTACCTCTGGACTGGCAGACCGGGGTGGTGGTCCCCATTTTTAAAAAGGGTGACCGGAGGGTGTGTTCCAACTATAGGGGGATCACACTCCTCAGCCTTCCTGGGAAAGTCTACTCCAGGGTGCTGGAGAGAAGGGTACGACCGTTAGTCGAACCTCGGTTAGAGGAGCTGCAATGTGGTTTTCGTCCCGGTCGCGGAACACTGGACCAGCTCTACACCCTTGCAAGGGTACTCGAGGGTATGTGGGAGTTTGCCCAACCAGTCTACATGTGCTTTGTAGACCTGGAAAAGGCATTCGACCGTGTCCCTCGTGGTGTCCTGTGGGGGGTGCTCCGGGAGTACGGGATTGATGGTCCGCTTCTACGTGCCATTCGGTCCTTGTACAATCGAAGCAGGAGCCTGGTTCGCATTGCCAGCAGTAAGTCGAGCTTGTTTCCGGTGAACGTTGGCCTCCGCCAAGGCTGCCCTTTGTCACCGATTCTGTTCATAATCTTCATGGACAGAATTTCTAGGCGCAGTCAAGGTGTTGAGGGAGTCCAGCTTGGTGACCTTAGGATCTCGTCTCTGCTATTTGCAGACGATGTGGTCCTTATGGCCTCATCAGGCTGTGACCTTCAGCGTTTACTGGAGCGGTTTGCAGCTGAGTGTGAAGCTTCTGGGATGAGACTCAGCACCTCCAAATCCGAGGCCATGGTTCTCAGTCGGAAACGGGTGGACTGTACCCTCCGGGTTGGGAGTGAGGTCTTGCCTCAGGTGGAGGAGTTCAAGTATCTCGGGTTCTTGTTCACGAGTGAGGGAAGGTTGGAGCGTGAGATCGACAGACGGATCGGTGCAGCGTCTGCAGTAATGCGGTCGCTGTACCGGACCGTCGTGGTGAAGAGAGAGCTGAGCCGGAAGGCAAAGCTCTCTGTTTACCGATCGATCTACGTTCCCACCCTCACCTATGGTCATGAGTTATGGGTCATGACCGAAAGAATGAGATCGCGGATACAAGCGGCGGAAATGAGTTTCCTTCGTAGGGTGGCTGGACTCACCCTAAGAGATAGGGTGAGGAGCTCGGCCATCCGGGAGAAGCTCAGAGTAGAGCCACTGCTCCTTCACATCGAAAGGAGCCAGTTGAGGTGGCTCGGGCATCTAGTCCGGATGCCTCCCGGGCGCCTCCCGGGTGAGGTGTTTCGGGCATGCCCAGTCGGGAGAAGGCCCCCGGGAAGACCTAGGACACGCTGGAGGGACTATGTCTCACAGCTGGCCTTGGTGTCCTCCCGATGGAGCTGGAAGAGGTCGCTGGGGACCGGGAAGTCTGGATTTCCCTACTGAAGCTGCTGCCCCCGCAACCCGGACCCGGATAAGCGGAGGAAAATGGATGGATGGATGGATATAAAACACAGCCATCGTGAGTGGACAAAAACAAAGTAATGCTCAAATTCCACCAATTTAAAAGGAAGAATGCCAACATCAGACTGGGATAAAAAATTATTTGGATGATTATTTTTTCATCTTTTTAATGCTCATGTGAAATTTTATCAAAATGTAACCATGCAAAATATTTTTCAGGTCACATTTTGACCTGCAATTACTATAAAACTAATTAACCAATTGACTATGTTCAATCTTTCTAAAGGATATGTAAGTTGATTTCTTATCTATTGATTAGTGCTCATGAGAATCCTTATCCAAATGTGACCATACACAGTATACAATTTTGACCCACATTTACTATAAAATTAATCAACCAATTAATTATGTTTATTATTTCAAGTTAATTAAGATAAAAAGGTTTATTCTTTTAAGTGTGCAGGAGTAGGGGGTACATGACTTTAGGTCAAATGTCTGAAGGGGTACACAACTATAAAAAGTTTTGTAACCATTGCAGTAAGAAAATAAACACACTAATTTATCAGGTAAATCAATCTATTAAAAGTATGACAATTAATGTTAAGTACAAGAGTAAAACTAACACCAACTGAATAATTCATGTAGAGTATATTATAAATAAAGCTGGTGTCATAATTGCACTATACTAAATTGTAAAATGTAAATAAATTAAAAAAAAGATATTAGACACTGTAGTTCACATTTCTCTTTCTGATTTTAATAAAAAATATTTTATTGCTATTAAGTTTGTACTATATTTAAACTGGTTCAGGAATGGTTCTTCACTCAGTCTGTTCCATATGTTAATTCCACATACAGATATGCAAAAAGGTTTTAGTGTTGCATGCGTACAAATGTTTTGTCCTTTTTCATGAAACTTCTCTTGTTGAAAAAATGCTGAATTTAAGATTTCCCTCACAGACTCGATCTGTCCGACCTAGTCTTTAAGCCCAAACTAACTAGACTAGAGCTGACCTATCTAGGCTGGCTGGTGTGTGTCGCACACCAGCCAGCCCAGTCTTTGAGCCTGACCCGATGAAGCCTGCCCGGATGAGAGGCGTCTTCTAACCTGCGCAGTCCAGTTGCCATTAATTGAATGCCCCGAGAATACAATGACCTGGAGGAATGAGAATATTCACAGGCGTGTAGCTAAGCTTGTTGAAATAGAGGTGTTATGAAGATGACAGCTTGGCTCTGAGGTGGACCAGCATCCTGGTTGTGATTAGGACTTCATTGGTGGTATACCAAGAGCTCAATCTAGGGCCTGGATTGGATGTCCCTGGGGCCAGGCTACACAAGAGCTTGTACAGGGTTCCTCTGACACGGACACATCATTCAGTGAGTGGCGTTAAAGAGGCCGACAATCTAGTAAATGAAGAGAACATGTTCGATCACTGGCATGATGGCAAGGAGTTAGTGACTCATGAACTCTTGACAGCGGACCTGGATGTACCACAACACCACCCAGCAGATATGAAGCCAGTTCTTACATAATAAATCTAATCTTTAGCACAACATTCAGAGCTTTTCTTCCTACAACAGCCTCACATCCTCTAACGTGTGCCGCTTGCTATGCCCGCAAACATCACAGGTGGCACGGAAAATAAAGGCCGGCATCGACACGAGTAATATGATTGACGTGCCTACTGTGTGGCGTGCCCGAACATGTCTCTAACTACTACTACTATTAATATTACGACAGTACTATCAATATTCTTAATGCTACTCGTGATAACAACAACACACGGTCGTAGCTAGCTGCACTAACCCGCTCCGAACACAAACAACAGGACGGTTTTTAGCCGCGTTCCGGTTGTTGAGACACCATCTTTGTTTCCAAAAATATATACCTCGAATCCCAACCCAGCAACAATTGTAAGCTAGACTGTTTTATGAACTATACTCACGTCGTGAAGCTCCCTCGCACCACCCCGATGTGGTAAACTGTGCGCCACAAAAGCAGCAGGCAGGGGAAAGCGGTAACTCACCATGACTAAGCATAGTACGCGACCTTCTCGCGCCTTCACAATAAGAGTCTCCCCCGTGGCCTTCGCTCGACCTCCGTTGACAAGTAATGGCAGTCAACACGGCTATAAGTCACGCGGCTTTTATTGAGAAGGAGATTTCAGTGGGAAAGCATTACCTGGGCGACTGCCAGATCAGACGAAATCTGATGTTACAAACAAGAGAACACTCAAGTGTGCCAACCCCATTTAGATATTTAAACGTTGCAAGGAATTTCACCTTAGAGCACAAATATTGAATGGACTGACTGTTGTGTGACTAATTAAACAGACAAGTACACCACTTCACCGTCAATCAAAACTCATTGAACTTTCGAATTTGCAGGTTTATCCTTGTAGCCAGTTCACCCAATGTAATCTGAAATGTTCTGCACTTTAAAGTGTTTTATTTTTGATGGGTATTTCATAATTCTATTCTACTTACTACCACAGGGTGGCATCAGAAGCCCATACTGAGGTAGGGGGGAGTTCCCAAGTTAGTTTTGTGCAAAATAAAATAGCTTAATCTTATTCCAAAATAGCTACAGATGGAAATTTGCTAAATGCTAACTCTTGTGCACCCATTGATTGTATATTGGTAATGTTAAGTGCACTAAAAAGTCAATTTACTACTACTTCTAATAATATAAATAATAATAAACATCCTACAAATCCACATTGAGTCATGCACATCTGACTCATCGTCTTTTAATTTTGCCAATGCAATGGCTCCAATGGCAGGGTTGCTCAAGAAACACTTCACTTTCAAAGTCCTGATGAATTTAAGTAATGCACTAACATAACCTGACAAGACACGAATAGGCCTTTTCTTTAAATGCCTGATTTAAGTGGAGATATGAGCATTCCAGCTGGTTCAAGCTGTGTTTAGTTCCTCTTATATGATTGTTTTTCAGGCTTGTGTCACCTGGATATCTGTCTTAACTATATAAATCTAAGGTTGCCAGAAGATAACTTTAGTGATATGTTTTATGTTATAAAAGTCAAAGTTTTTGAACGTCATGTTGCTGGGAATGAATGCAACAGCGGGGGAAAGGAAGAGAAGCGTTCGTCAAGTAAAAAATTGGAACCACACACGTCCTACTTAACAACCATATGGGGTCATTTGCTATAGTATTTATCGGAGGGGACAAAAAACGAAACCATGCGAAGCTGCCAAATACAGCAAATACAGATTTGTATAATTATAGCACTGTGCATTGTCATGTTATGAAAAACAGGTTTTCTGTGCAAATTGAATGCACTTATCTTGTGACAAAATTGAAAAAGAATTGTGTTTGCAATTCAGTTAAGCATATCAAGCATTTATGATGATCACATTTGTGATTTTGGTGGTGTGATAATGGTGATTAGTAAAGCAAATCAAACTGTCAAGCAGCCAAAAAATCGGATATTCTTTGTAATGTAATACACTAGTTGTTATTTCATTGATATTGAAAACATGATTGTTGTGGGTTTCTACTGCAAGCCCCTCAGGACAGTGTACAAAAACAAAGAGATAACTTTTAGGGTGATTATTATGCTGTCCAGATAGTGCAGGGCAGTGAAAAAGTGTAAAATGTAGTTGCAAGGTATTTAAAAAATATTTACAGTGATGAAACAACAGAACTTCATTTACTGTGTGTCCGGCTAACTTTTAGTTGCATAATGTGATGCAATGCAGTTCCAGTGTACTCCACTCTCACCAACTGTTCAACCTAGTCCTACCCCGAATGTTTGAAAAAGGCCCTTATTATAAACCCCAGGCCCTTCCCATCAGGGTAAAAAAACCTACAAACCATCTATTAACAAAACACACTATTCTGCTACAACCACATTTAGCAAAATGTAACAAAAATATATTTAAATATCATTTTGAATAGATTGTTGTTAAATACCGTAGTGTATGTGGCTGCTTGTGTGTATGTGTTTTGTTGTCCTTGAAGTTGCATCCCAGGTATGTGCTAGATTGGCAATCAGGTGGAGCTGTCATAATGAGGATACATATAGCAGCTCCCTCTCTACTTGCTTTCTCAATCATCAATGTGTATGTGACCGAGCCAGACCTGTTCGATGTTACAGTATATACAGTATGTGCTTTTTGCTGTGTGCTCAGCCATTTTGTTTATAATTGTGTGTTTTTTGCCTAGTGTGGCGTGTTTAGTTTTCAAAGAGAAGTGTACCATGTTCGAACATAAGGATCTCCATAAGTGCACTTGGCACCAGGACACCCTAGGTTGCAGGTCTATGATCGACTTTGTGGTCGTATCATCAGACATCATACATCATACATCATCGTATCATACGTCTGGTAGAGTCTCCAGTTCGTCGAGTCTTCAACTCGCATCTCCGGCAGTGCTTCGCCTGCATCTCGTGGGAGGACCAGGATATTGAGTCCAAATGGACTGTATTCCGTGGCTCCATTGCTGAGGCAGCCAGTTGTAGTTGCGACCACAAGGTGGTCGGTGCCAGTCGTGACGGCAAGACCCGAACCCGATGGTGGACACCGGGGGTTAGGGCAGCTGTCAAGCTGAAGAAGAAGTCCTATCAAGCATGGATGACTTGCGGGACTCCCGAAGTAGCTGACAGGTGCCGGCAGGCCAAGCGGCAAGCGGCATGCGGCATCGGCAGTGGTCGAGGCAAAAACCCGGGTGTGGGAAGAGTTCGGTGAGGCTATGGAGCACGACTTTCGGTCGGCCTCGAAGAGGTTCTGGCAAACCGTCCGACACCTTAGAAAGGCGAAGCAGTCCTCAGTACACACCGTTTACAGTGCGGACGGGGACTTGCTGACCTCGACTGAGGATATAGTTGGTTGGTGGAAGGAATACTTAAAGGTTCAGTCTGGTGGTCTCAGTCCCACTGACATACTTTCCGTAGAGGAAGTAGAGTCTGAGAAAAAACGAACGTGGACAGTTCTATCACCGTGGCTAAGGTATTTGGCCTCCCCAATGGCAAGGCTGCGGGGGTGGACAAGTTTCGCCTTGAGTTTCTCAAGGCCCTGTTTTGGTTGACACGCCTCTTAAACATTGCATGGAAGTCGGGAACAGTAACTCCGGACTGGCAGTTCGGGGTGGTGGTCCCCATTTTAAAAAAGGGTGACCGGAGGGTGTGTTCCAACTATAGGGGGATCACACTCCTCAGCCTCCCTGGGAAAGTCTATTCCAGGGTGGTGGAGAGAAGGGTACAACCGTTAGTCGAACCTCAGTTACAGGAGTTGCAATTTGGTTTTTGTCCTGGTCACGGAACACTGGACCAGCTCTACACCCTTGCAAGGGTACTGGAGGGTATGTGGGAGTTTGCCCGACCGGTCACATGCGCTTTGTAGACTTGGTAAAGGCATTCGACTGCGTCCCTTGTGGTGTCCTGTGGGAGATGCTCCGGGAGTACGGGTTTGGTGGTCGGTTCGCATTCGGTCCTTGTACAATCAAAGCAGGACCTGGTTCGAATTACTAGCAGTAAGTCGAGCTTGCTTCCAGTGAATGGTGTCTTTCGCCAAGGCTGCCCTTTGTCACCGATTCTGGTTATAATCTTCATGGATAGAATTTCTAGGCCCAGTCAAAGCGTTGAGGGAGTCCAGCTTGGTGACCTTAGGATCTTGTCTCTGCCTTTTGCAGACAATGTGGTCCTTATGGCCTCATCAGGCTGTGACTTTCAGTGTTTACTGGAGCAGTTTGCAGCTGAGTGTGAAGCCTCTGGGATGAGACTCAGCACCTCCAAATCCGAGGCCATGGTCGGATGTTCCTCATTAGGAAATGGGTGGACTGTACCCTCCGGGTTGGGAGTGAGATCTTGCCTCAGGTGGAGGAGTTCAAGTATCTCGGGGTCTTGTGCACGAGTGAGGGACGGTTGGAGCGTAAGGTCGACGGACCTCCCTGGTGAGGTGTTTCGGGCATGCCCAGTCGGGAGAAGGCCCCGGGGAAGACCTAGGACCCGCTGGAGGGATTATGTTTCACAGCTGGCCTGGGAACGCCTTGGTGTCCTCTCGGGAGAGCTGGAAGAGGTTGCCGGAGACCGGGAAGTTTGGACTTCTCTACTGAGACTGATGCCCCCGTGATCCCTGGATAAGCGCAAGAAAATGAAATGGAATGGAAAGGTGTACTAACCCTGACTGTTTTTTGGTGAATCTTTTGTTTTTCTTTTTTGGTATTTTTGTAATTCTTGCGTCACTCGTTTTACATCCTGGTTTTGAGGATTTTTTGTTGTTCCTGGTATATGACCTATCAGTGTGTTATTTTTCACTGCCCAGTATTTTTATTTCTTACACTTTTGTTCTTCCCATCTTAGACACCTTTGGGAGGTAACAATTGTCGTTTAGCTTTTCCTTCAATTTATTTAATATTTCCCCAATTTTTCCTCAAAATAGCAAAAAGAGGGTTTGGACTACATTTCGGCTCATCTGAAATGTGGTTCAAGATGGTTATTAAACCATCTTGAACTCTGTTGAGTAAAACCTACACAACTAGCTGCAAATAATGAGCAGGTCTTGGTGAAGGCCCATCTCCCTCATTGTGTGGCAGAAGAACGGAAATAGAAAAAGATCGGAAACTGTCAGTCTCTGAACAACAGGTCCATTATGCGGTACTATGTTATGTTACGTGTGTATGTAGGCCAATGCCCTCATCAGTTGCAAGACGAGGGTGCTCACTTCCTCTCGTGCTTTTTCTTCTATAAAAAAGGCGTGATGCACAATTTAAAGTAAATATAAACTCCAAAAACATTTTTTGTCCTTTTTTAAAAAAACAATAATTACAGATAATTACAGACACAGTTACAAAACTTTAATAATTTACTGTTCTGATGTTATGACACGTTTTCAGAGGAATAGTCCAAAAATGAATTACAGTACAAAAAATGTGCTGGAAGATGACAAACATTTGTACAAAAGTGTGATGTCAAACATGAGATAATAGAAAAGCTCTGATTCCGATGACAATGCTTCATGTTGCTGTCTTATGCAGCAAGGCTGACATTTAACACCAACGCATTTTCCAATAGCCACACAACATAACCGTCATTTCAAAACTTAGATTTTACGTCTACCTCCCACAGAAGGTTCCTGTGCTCAGTTGTATGTACCACAGCTGTTTTTTTGTTGATTTCACCCCCTGCAGTGCCGCCACGGTATAACAAAGTCCATTAGGTAAACTATACACCACTACTTGGGCCTTCGATCCAGCGAAATCCATGTGTTTACAGATATATAGCTCATACAAGTGTGTACATATAACAAGAAATCACACAAAGGGTTGAATAAGACCAACCAAAGAGAGTGTAAATATGGTATTTACACTTATTGGTCATTGGTTTTTAACCAAAGTTTCCTTCCAGTCTTGCGTATGAACCACAGAACCACGTGAGTGCAATCCAATGTATTAGTTGTCTTGATATTTCAGTGCAAATCAGTTAAGAGTTGGCTTGTTCACAGGTGAAGAGTAGCCTTTATATGGCTGTCTCTTACTTAATCACCCATGGCTTAGGGAAACCTTGGTTTAAAAGCTAATAGAAGCTTTGTATGATGGATGCCTTCAGTTTTCCTCTGTCGTGATTGTTTTGTTGTTCCCATGCTGTGAAAAAGAGGCAGTTGTCCTACGTGTCCTTTTTTTAAGTGGGACCCAAGCCGACAGTCATTAAGGCTTTAAGAATTTAGGATAGAGGGCCTTGATGGGAGATGGGGTTGTGACGCCATTCCCAGAAGAGATTGTCGTCTCTATCCCCGCCTCCAACTTCTGAGAGGCCACATCCGTCTTGCTGAAGCTGCACTCCAGGAATGGCATGCCAATCTTCTTCACCTGGCCGTCTCTGGTCATGAGACATGGCCGACAGAGCAGTCTGAGAATGGCTCTCCTCATGTCCTTGCTGGTCAGGGTGTAGATGATGGGGTTGAGGAGCGAGTTGACCATGGCCACCCCTAGGAAGTAGTCAGCCTTGTACAGGAGCCGGCAGCTGCGCGTCGGGCAGAAAAAATCCAGCAGGAGAAGGAGAAAGAGGGGGAGCCAACAGGCGATGAAGACACCCAGCACAATGGTGACCGTCTTGAGGAGGGCAATGTACTTCTGGGATTTCCTCGCTAAGCCTTTTCTCATGCTGCTGGACAAGCCTATCCGCTGGCGTTGTGTATTGGCGCGGACAATGCGGAAAACCCGGGCGTAAAGAACCACGATGGCAAGAAGAACAGCGCTGAACACAGATACGCAGCATAGGATGTAGCTCTTAGCATAAAGCGGAAGCACAGTGGAGCACTGGTTCAGCCTGCGGATGCAGTTCCATCCCAGGATTGGGAGGACACCCAAGAAGCCAGCGATGGCCCAACTTGCACAAATTAGCGTCAACATCCGTCCCCGCTTTGCACTGTGGTATGGCCTCATAGTCACCATAGTTACATGCCGTTCAATTGCGATTGCCAGGAGACTGATGATGGAGGCAGCCAGTGTGATGAACACTCCTCCCTCTCGGAGGAACCACAGCAGCGGTGTCAGCTGCAAAGTCTTTGGCCCAGACATGATGATGTTTGCCATGTATGTAATTCCAGCCAGGAGATCAGATAGAGTCAGGTTTCCCAGGAGATAATACATGGGCAAGTGGAACTTCTTGTTCCTCCAGATAGCGAGAAGGACCACAGCGTTTTCCAGAACGATAAGCAGACACACCACCAGGAAGGCAATGCCTTCAGGTCGGAGGCCATCACGGTAGCGGTCCCCCTGCAGCTTCCCTGTGTAGTTGTAATGGTCCACAATGACTGAATTGTCCTGGTACTGCCAGAAGAACTGAAGATAACCATAAGAGGAGGGTGGCGTAAAGCAGGGGTGCATTGTGGTTGTAGAGGGGGGAGTCTCAAAATGAGCAGAACTTGAAGCATCCATGCTTACCGGCGCTTTAATTGACTTTAATGGCTATAAAGTCATTTTAGATGAGTTTGACTGGCAGCATAGAAACATCTGAAGTCCTTCAACACTCGTGGAAATTAAATCACCTTCATAAAAATCCAAGTTGTTTTCAGTTTCACCAGATGAGGGGACTATTGAGCTCTTTGTGTCTTGGTCACTGCTGGGAGACAAAAGGTAAACATTGTTATCATATGAGCAAATTGAGTTAGACTAGTAAATTAAAAAGGTAAAATTATTGACTATGTTTAGAAATATTATTAGAAACAGCCAATACAGAAGCAAAAAAAACTATATACATATCATCGTATGGTATAACAGTCTCTCCAAGGTGGAAATCTCATGCAAATGTATGCTGTATTCATGATTCTCAAATGGTTATTATTGTCATTACTGTTGTTTGTGTTTTCAGGTTAAAGTGTCACCTTTCAGGGACATGCTGATGTTGCTTAAAGGAGTATCTCATCCTTCATGCTGTATCATTTTAGACAACATGTGCACCTAATTTGGAAAAAAATGCAGCTGCATTTGACTACGCCAATTTTATGGTATACATTAGAAGTGCGTCAGAAGTAACATACACACACACACACACACACACACACACATACATGTGCTTTAACCATCAATGCCAAAAACCAGACATAAACTATTATCCTGCATTTGTTGAAATTGGGCTTTAATTGTTACAGCAGTTAAAGTAAAAGGCAACCAGAGGTTAATTAGAGATGCATTCCTCCAAGATTCCCTTTTGTGTGATTTTTTTTTGAGGCATATGTTAAAATTTACTGTCTGGGGGTGTATTTCACATAATTAATCAATTGTCAAGGAATGAGAGAATGAAAGGAATTCACAGGCTCTTCTAAACGTCATGAGCAGTAATATCGATTGATGAATTAATTGTCACCGTTACTGCACATAAATTATGTGTACACATAATAACAAGTAATATTTTTTAAAAGAACCTTTTTGTATATTACATTTACAAAAAAAACTCCAGCAGTTTTCCGAATTACCTACAACACAACATTGTTTTTTTTCATGTGTAGTTGCATAGAGTTTTCTAGTACAAGATCATTTAAACCAAAACAATCATGCATTTCTATGAATGTAAAACGTCTGTCCCGCGCACACAAAATGTAAAAAAAAGTTACTGCAAAAAGAGCTACATTGCAAGAAAAAACAAAAAACAAAACAAATAATTACCTTTGTATTCTGAACTTTTGCAGCTTCTCAGGGTGTAAAATCCAGACTTGAACACTCAGTGACTATGTCAAAGTGACAAGGTGGTATTATGGAAAGTAAGACCTCAGTTGAAACATGCATCACGCTGAAGGGGCTGGTCTAGCCCAAATTCTCTCTCGCGCTCTCATCCCCCTCTCTCACTTTTTCAGATCAGAGTGCTTAACAGTAAAAAAAAAAAATCTTAAAAACCATGAAGGAATACCCACAGCGAAAGGCCTACAATGACAATGATTCTTTCAATACTACATTTTGTGGAAAAATCTGGCAGTCGATATGTCATGTCCTCAAATCTTCTCAGTGGCCATCTAAAAGCAGGGGGTCTTAATTTAAATTAATTAATTTAAATTAATTTAAATCGAGTAATCTTTTCAACCGGTCCGAACTTCATTTGTATTCAATTGTATGAAACAGACTACTATATGAACATCAAATGCAATGAAACCTTGCACATCAGCCTATTATTCTAATACAACACAATTATCTTGGCACCTGAACTGCATTTACAAGAAAATGGGACCAAATTTCACATAAATAAATCAAAGGTTTGATGGTACAAACTACGAAATTAACACAAGCGGCTTATTTTCAAGTTCAATAAAACTGCACCAGATTTTCTGAGAAAACTAACATTAGATAATACGACTTTAATAAGTGTCTTTTTTAGAAGGAAAAGCTACAACAGTAGATCCTCTTAAAGTTTCAGATTGTCTCGTTATTGTTGTGGCTGACATTGGAACATTTTCCTAAATTTGTCACACAATTCCTCTTTGTGGTTATCTTTAAGTCTGCAGCACAAGCACATCTTCACAACTCAACCATCAGTGAAATACTTTTTGGTTTGCTCCAATATCCATAAAAAAACTCAACTGTATTAGTGAAAAATCAATGTGTAACAAAATTCTGTAACAATAGCGACAACAAGAAAATCTCTTTGGCAGAGGCAGCCGCTCTGCTCTGATGACTGAGACACAACAATTCTATTTGTGTTTCAAACTTCTCATTATGTCATCACACTCTGGGTGAGCTAATAGCAAAATACGTCTGTCCAAATACAGCATTAATCCATACAACACAAACAGGAAGTGATATAAGAGCAATTGTGGAAAAAACACGTTCCTGTTTTAAACCTGTCTAGCTATTTTCCTGGCAGAACCGGTTCTGAAAAAAAAAGACTCATGAACATTTCCAAAGCAAAAGATAGTTTGTTCAAAGTCCAATTTAAATGTATTATTTACGTTAAAAACTTCTAGTCGCATTCCCATGGTTGATAAAGTGCTGAAGGCATCCTAATTCCCAGAAGGTAGGACTTCATCGTGCCTTAACATGCTCCTGCAGTTGCTTGTGGATTGTCCCCTGCAGGGCCTGAACAATGTTTATCAAGACATGGATGTATTACGCTGCAAACACTGTAAAGCTGTTATTCCTTTGTGTATGTTTTAAAAAGTGCTCCAAGGTAGATGCTGCACAGTGCACTGTAGGGACATATCTAAGTATTAGTATAAGGGAACTAGTATAGACAATTAAATCATTGTTAATGGTGCCATTACTTGAGCGTGTAAAAGCTCCTCTTTTTTTCCCACCTCGGGGTTTTGACAGTTCAAGAGCCTGCCTTTTATCCGGCTGCTCCGCTCAAGTGCTCCATCCAGTCTGACTAATCAAACAAAAAGGATTCCTGCCCAAAAAACCTGCAGTATGTGTGTTGTAGGATCACCTGTCTGAACAAAAGCAATACTTCCTGTCATCACACAAATTTTATTTTTACTCCTGCACATGTTTTTCATCCACGTTAAAAGAGTGTGTGTGTGCGTGTGACAGGGGTTGAGAGGTCAACTTTTCAAGCTCTTGATAGTGCCAGATGAGTGGCTCTGTTGTCTGTTGGTGAATCAACAGACTCAGCGGTCACTCAGCAGAGACAACTAATGGAAAATGTCAAGAGGCTCCCTATTTCTTTTTTTAACATAACACATATTGTAATTACTTATTTGGGTTTTGTTGAAATAAAGAAATAAGGGACAAAGCAGAAGGCTGCTGCATTGTATCACAGTCCAAATTTGATGAGTCTGCAGTGAGCTTGCACTGAAGTATGGGAACACCGAGCCACCCTGCCCAACGATGCTCATTACACCATTCACTCTAGGAATACAGTCATATGAATTCAGACCCGGCCGTGAAAAGTGACCTTTCTTGATGTAGGTTAGGTTCATTTGTTTACATCAGTGATTCTCAACTAGTGGGTCATGACCCAACAGTGGGTCGCAGAGCGGCTTTCAGTAGGTTGTGGGTGTTACAAAAAAGTGTCTGTGCTATTCACTTATTACACCTTTGTCAAGATTGAACGGGAGGGAAAAGACATTGAGTGGGACTTCACGTGCTGCAGCTGCAGATATCAGCTGGAGAAAAGCACGCCATAAAGAGACTGCGTCCCATTGCAAACAATGCCTTTAAATATGAGATCTTTAAGAAGGTTGAAATGAACACTTTTCGCACTTTGGGGTGCCGCTGGTCACTAAGGGGTGGTGGTAAGTCCCGCAGCCAAACCAGCTGGAAAAAACATTGGTCTACATCACATTGCGCAGTCCTTGTGTGCCGGCTACAGCGCCTCTGAAGTGACACAAGAGAAGGCCATTGCTTTAAAGATAGAAATACTGTACACCGACGCAAACGAATTAGCCTTCAATTTATCCTAAACGTAAGAATGAGTGTGAAACTGAGTGAGGAAAAATGCAAAATCGTACTGTTTACGCGTGAAATAATATGCCATAGAAAACCACTAAGAACAATGATTCACTCAATCATGGCTTTTAAACAATATATTTTTTAAATTAATAAATCATGCTGTTTTGTGGTTGAATACAATGCAATAATATTAAAATTTTAAGTTTTTTTGTCTAAGTTAAGCATGTTCAAGCAAAAAAATTGGTAAATTAGCTATGAATGAATGAAGGAAGACATTCAGAAGAAACATTCAAAAGATGTTGCGCTGATAGTACTCTACACTGGTCACTAGGTGTCAGTAATGTTGCTGTAAAGTTCAGTGATTGCTGGAACAACAGGCTATTTTTGCATATGTGAATGATCTCATAACAGGCCCAACAATCCCTAATACAAACCATTGGCTACTGTTGCAGCCGTAAACCAGGCCAGGCTGAAACACAACTCTTAAACCTCTAGATCACTTCCTGTCTGTCCTCCACCGGAAGACATTTACAATATATACGAGCATTAGTCAAATTTTTGTCTTAAATGGCTTATTTATTGTTATTATGTTGACTATACTGGGTTATACAAATGTTAAGTTGATAAGGGTAATAATATAAGGGTGTTATTTCATGACCAAAAGGCTCCAGCAATGTTAAAACATATATTTAGGAGGTCGGATACAGGTTTCCTACTTCACGGAAATTCACCTATCACGGTTGGGTCACCACCAATTAACCACAATAAATGATGTATTACTTTGCAGTGAAACCTCAGTTAGTGTCATGAATCTGTTCCTGAAAGTCAGACTCAAATTTTACTTTTACATGCCGAAAACAATTCAAAATTAATATAATGAATGAATGACAGGCATAAATGAACATTTAATGTCACTTGTACCTTTATTGAAGACTTCACTGTTGACAAAAACGTCAATGAGGCAGCGAGATTCACATATACACCATTTTCACATTTTGCTATGAATCATTTCTTGGTATTGGGACCTCCTTTTACCTTTGCCACTGAGGATAGGAATGGGCCCTTGATTATGCGCTTAATCAGAGACGCAAAATACCTTTGGTGTGGTTGGTTTAATATAACAAGCATCTTCGATAGTTATCAGACCAAACCAGAATGGCAAACAGATACTTTGACTATGATAGCGGACTATAATGTGTAGTAGCAATGTAAGAAGGAAACGTAAGAATGCGGTCAGCAAAAATCCCCAGCTTTTCTTTTTTTTCTTCCTTGGCACAAGCATGTGCCTGCCATTTATGATTTTTGTATATGCAAACGCCCACCTGTGCCAACGTGACCATGTCCCTCTACAACAGTGGTTCTCAGTTATTTTGTCACGACATCATAGATGGGCGACAAAGCTAGAGGACAACGACATAAAATACACCCAAAATAAAGACCCCCAAAATTTTTGTCATAAAAGAGACCCAAGAATTACGCTAACCAAGGTTCCACTGTAGTTATGTGAGTTATGTTTATTTCCCTATGTCATCGCACAGCAATATCATTTGTGAACAACACAATAATCTGTTAGCCAGTTGGCAGCTAAAATAAGGCCTCTGTGTTTCAGTGTGATTTTTAAGGCATAATTCTCCCGAAAACTTCAGTCAAATTGTAACTTCTGTGACCTTTTCAAAGATCACATTTTAAGGGCGACTGCATTTGCATGCCAGTGCATCAAAAGCTACTAAAGGTCTTGAGGTTTCCGGGGTAGAAAATTTTCTACCAGTCTTTAAATTTTCTACCAGTCTTTTTTTTTTCATGTTAAATGTCTCCCAACACTCCTGTCTGGACAACTGTGTGCAGTAGGGGAGGTGGCCATTAGAAAGTAATATCCTGTCGGGGGTGAACGCTGAGGCCTCACATCAAAGTCTACATCAGTACGAGTAGTCTAACAGACGGCTAGAACTGTATGTAACCCTGTGCAGGAAGGACACGCTGCCCTCTCTGGTTTCTTTTACAGTTATACAAAGACAAGATAAATGTAAACTTTTTTAACGGTTATTAGCAAATCAAAATACAATTGTTATTTGTTTTGCTTTTTTTTGCCAACGATGTGACAAAAACTCAGTTGCAGAATTTGCCTTAATTTCTAACTAAAAAAGGTGTGTATCTTAATGAAAAAGATGAGACATATGCTCTGTAAAGGAGCTAACCATTTCAAATTGGAATGATTTGTTTCTTTTAGTTACCAATGCCATGCAATAGGTTTCTCTTCTGTTTGTATTCATGATGCAGTTGGCACCTACTTTGTAATGCAAATTACTGCCACCCACAGGGCTGGAGTGGCACAGTTTTGTACAGCATGTCTAATATCAGCCGAAAGTGACATCCTGAACACCCTAAAATTACAGTCTGTGTGTGTTTTTTAGTGTGGATTGAGCTGTGTGAGAAATTTCAAGTCAATTTTACTTATAAAGCCGAACTTTGAGGTTTAATAGGTGTATTTGTAAAGCAACAAATACATCACAGACACTTTTCGAACAAAGATTCAGAACCAGAAAAGATAGCTTGCACAAATACGAATAGTATAAATGTACATTGTTTTCCCTCATGTTTGTGTGGCCGTTGGCACCCGTTTGTAATGCCACGTACAGGACTAGAGTGGCACAGTATTGCCCAGTATGTCATGATGTCTAAGTCAAATGAGTCAGGTGGATATGTTTATAATTTCCCAGCCTTCAAGGAGGTCTGGTCTATTGAGCTGTAGTCCAGATTAAGACGTTTTCACAGTTTCCCTTCATTAAACCTTATGTTTATATCTTTCCTTGCTCTACTTTTTTAATGTCAACAATGGAAAAACGCTGCATGCACTGTAATTCTTGTATTTGGCCACACACACATCACTAGGATGCTGAGCCAGCTTCTCCTGTGAACAAAACGTCGACCTTGATGCAACAGCCATGGGTCCAACAGGAACCATTTATGGACCTAAGGGTGTATATTTTTCCTAAACACCACAGCCGCCATGCAGGATTTTAGCCCTAGTGTTAATATTTCCCTTATATTTGACAGTGGGTGTGTGGTGAGGAGCGGAGTGTACGCACAGAGACCACCTACAGAGGCGAGGTTGGAAATATAGCAGGTATTATTTCACAGCTTTGTCTGTTGCTTCTCAGACTTGCCACAAGGCCTCAATTAACAACCTGGCAAAAATACACTTTATGCCCATTAATGAATGAATGAACATCTGAAGGAAGGGAAATTGTAACTATGTAACTATGGCGCTTTTATTATAAACCATTTAATACATATATGTGTCTGGCAGGATTGGAGGTGAAGTTCTTGCACACCAAGTGTATCCAAACATGCCTTTAGTGACCTTGCTTTGTGCATTGTGAACAGAACTGTACTGAACCCACAATGGTTCCCACAATGTTAGAATAAGATGAAGAACGTTGATTCATGGGCCACCCACTAGAGCGCAAGATAAGATTGTTGTAAGTAATTATTAATTCACATAATTGATTTACATAATATTCTATGAGTGTGGTTACCAGTAGGAGGTTGGCTTAATGGAGTCTCTTCAGTCCTCATCCTCAAATACTTGAGGCCCACAAGAGCTCCTCTCCGGGCAATCATACTCTTAAACCTCTGGAATCTATCAGCACTCAATTGTCTATCCAAAACTCCTGATAGAACCTTATCATCGGGTTGGCTGGCCCAGTCTAGCGTCTGTGGCGGTAAAGAAAACATTCCTCTCCGTTTTCACTTGTTGCGCTTCATTTTTTGGTCTATTTTGTTTTCCCGTCATTGTTTTTAGTACATGTCCATGAATGTGGGGTGAACTTTCCACACTGGTCTAATGGATGTGCATGAATGACAGGGTCATCAAGTGTTTACATTGGGATTATGTACTGGATCAAATAACTAACATGGGGTGATGAGGGCAATTCAGACAATACCATTTGAACTTAAGCTAACATGAAATGCAAACATATGAAAATAAAGTTTAGGCCCCTTTTTCCACAAACAGCATTTTTGTTTGACATAGACACCAGGTTGGTTAGTGGTGGTACGCGCCTCCTCTGGGTCGTCCGGACTAACTTTTGGAGAAGGCGTTTAGTCAAGCGTTCTGAATAAGTAGGAACAAATTGAGTTTATAGAAGTTTATTTTAAGTATACTTGTAAAGTTAATATAAGCTTGCAAAAGCACATCTTAAAGTGTACAACATGCACACTCGTCTATATACTATCATTGCGTTTACTGGGGCGGTTCACGGCTGAATGTAAAGCTTCTGGGATAAGACTCAGCACCTGCAAATTTGAGGCCATGGTTCCCAATGGGAAAGGGATGGACTGCAACACCCTAGTTGGGAGCGAGGTCTAAAACCCCTAACGCCCTCGCTCCGCCTAGAAATTCTGTCCATGAAAGTAATGAACAGAATTGGTGACAAAGGGGAGCCCTGGCGGATTCCAACCCTCACTGGAAACGGGTGAGACTTATTGCCGTCAATGTGAACCAAACTCTGACACCGATCATACAGGGACTGAACCGCTTGGATTAGGTCGTCCGATAACCATATTCCCGGAGCATTCCCCACAGTGTTCCCCAAGGAACACGGTCAAATGCCTTCTCCAAATCCACAAAACACAAGTAGACTGGTTGGGCAAACTCCCATGCACCGTCAAGGACCCTGCCGTGAGTATAGAGTTGGCCCACAGTTCCACGACCAGGACGAAAACCCCACTGCTCCTCCTGAATCTGAGATTCGACTATCCAGCGGATCCTCCTCTCAAGCGCCCCTGAATAGACCTTACTGGGAAGGCTGAGGAGTGTGATCCCACGATAGTTAGAACACACCTTCTGCTCCCCCGAAGCGGGACCACCACCCCGGTCTGCCAGTCCAGGGGCACCAACTTCGATGTCCACGCAATGCTGCAGAGTCATGTCAACCAAGACACGCCCATAACATCCAGGGCCTTAAGGAACTCCGGGCGGATCTCATCCACCCCGGGGGCCTTGCCATCAAGGAGCTTTTTGACCACCTCAGCCCTAGAGATAGGAGAATCCACCTCAGAGTCCCCAGGCACTGCTTCCATGTTGGAAGACGTGTTGGTGGGATTGAGGAGGTCTTCAACGTATTCCCTCCACCGGTCCACAGCATCTCGAGTCGAGGTCAGCGGCACACCGTCCCCACCATACACGGTGTTGCCCTGCACTGCTTCCCCCTCGTTCTACTGGGTGACTTAAATGCTCATGTTGGCAGCAACAGTGAGACCTGGAGAGGTGCAATTGGGAGGAGCGGCCCCCCTGATCTTAACCCGAGTAGTGTTTTGTTATTGGACTTCTGTGCTCGTCACGGATTGGTTTTAACGAACACCATGTTCAAGCATAAAAGTGTCCACATGTGCACTTGGCACCAGGACACCCTGGGCCGCATTTCGATGATTGACTTTGTGGTTGTGTCGTCAGACTTGCGGCCACATGTTTTGGAAACTCGGGTGAAAAGAGCGGCGGAGCTGTCAACCGATCACCACTTGGTGGTGAGTTGGTTTTGATGGTGGGGGAGGATGCCGGTCAGTCTTGGCAGACCCAAACACATTGTGAGGGTCTGCTGGGAACGTCTGGCAGAGTCCCCTGTCAGACAACTCCCACCTGCGGGAGAGCTTTGACCAGGAGAGCTTTGTCCTTTGTTCCAAGGGAGGCAGCAGACATTGAGTCCGAGTGGGTTATGTTTTTTGCCTCCATTGTCAGTGCGGTTGATCAGAGCTGTGGCTGTAAGGTGGTTGGTGCCTGTCGTGGCAGTAATCCCAGAACCCGTTGGTGGACACCAGCGGTGACGGATGCCATCCGGCTGAGAAATAAGTCCTATCAGGCCGTTTTGGCCCATGGGACTCTGGAAGCAGCTGACAGTTACCGGCAGACCAAGCGGTCTGCAGCTCTGGCAGTCACTGAGGCAAAAACTCAGACATGGAAGGAGTTCGGGGAGGCCATGGATAACGACTTCCGGATGGCTTCAAAGAGATTTTGGACCACTATCCGCTATTTAACAAGGGAATCCCCGAGGGAGCACTCTCTAGTACTTCCTCCAAGGACTCCAAAAAGAGTGGGTATTCTGACTGTTTGACAAACAGTCAGGACCCGTCCCCCCACCCAAAGGCGTAGGGAAACTACCCTCTCACATACTGGGTTAAACTCCAACGTGCAGGCTTGGAGCCGGGGGGCAACAAGAATTTCCACCCCTGCCCCTCTCATTGCTGGCAACACCAGAGTTGAATGAGGTCCAGCCCCTCTCAAGAGGACTGGTTCCAGAGCCGTTGCTGTGCGTTGAGGTGAGTCCGACTATATCTAGCTGGAATTTATCCACCTCACGCACCAGCTCAGGCTTCTTCCCCGCCAGAGAGGTGACATTCCACGTACCGACAACTGTCTTCTATAGCCGAGGATCGGACCGCCAAGGCCTCCGCCTCCGGCCGCCACCCAGCTTGCTTTGCACCCGACCCCTTTGGTCCCTCCTACGAGTGGTGAACTCATGGGAGGGGGACCCACGATACCTTTCCGGGCTGTCACAACCGGGCCCCATGCGTGCAGGCCCGGCCACCTGAGCCTTGCCATCTTGCCCCACCTCCAGGCCTGGCTCCAGAGGGGGATCCCGGTGACCCGCGTCCGCGCAAGAGAAAACAAAGTCCATTGTTTTTAGCCATCATCAGGGTCTTTTGAGCCACTCTTTGTCTGGTCCCTCTCCTAGGATCTGTTTGTCATGGGTGACCCTACCAGGGGCATGACAGCCCCTGACAACTTAGCTCCTAGGATCATTGGGACACGCAAACTCCACCACCATGATAAGGTGGTGGCTCAGGGAGGAGCCCATAAATAAATACTTGCCTTTTTTTCAGTTCCTTATGAGGACCGCATTATCATTACATTTTCAGATAAAGGTGGGGGCCACAAAACATCGTCTCAAGTTTGAGACCCCTGGTATAGATCTTTCAGGTTCTGTGGCAAACAAAATGATGTTATCGGAATATAACATCTGCATCTGCACACAACATACAGTATAACAGTCTGTAGCCATTTTCAAGAAAAGTAACTGACAATATTAAACAGCCATTGCCAATTACAGCTGGCCTTGCCATGCATAGACTTCTCGTGCAAACATACTTGTTGTACCCGGCCATTCACAGAGATTCAGGAGTGGCCAGAAAAATGAAAACAGGGATAACTCAAAAACGCAACCTCGTGATATGCATAACAAGACTATATTTACAACATATACTATTCAGAAAAGTTGGAAATGTAGGATAGGGCCCCTCTAAGGTGACCCTCCTGATTACATCATGGATGAATCCAACGTAAGCTATATTCCTTCCATGATGAACTACCTTATATATCACTTCACAAGAACACAGTTGTGAGTTCATTGTTGTGTTGACTCCTTAAGGGGCCGTTGGCTAGCGAAGATCAGAGCCATGTAATACGCAATGGAATACCACAGGAGAACACGACCAGCATTAACCAAGCCCAGATGAGAAGATGGATCTGTAGAAACCACATTGCCTGACTGAGGAGAAACCTCTGGATTGGCAACAAAATAGAGAAATCTCAATTTCAGATTGAGAAATACTTATTCGACATTTTTCCATTGGGATTAAACAGTGACTTTTCCACTGATTCTCAATGCTCCGTTATTATGTTCGTTTTGCGTACAGAATGTAAAGTTACACCAGTACTAATACTACTTGCTGACAAGAAAAGCTGTTAGGATCCCATGTTGACTGATATCAGTTATGATGAATTGGGGCACCTTAGCTCGGAATGGAAAAGCTGCAAGCCCTCTGTGACAGGCAGCACGTTATACAGCAATCATCCATGAGGAGCTCTCAAGGAAGTGTCACATACAAATACAAAAACAACCCAAATATTTTCTTAAAAGTGTTTAATAGCTTTGGGGGAGGGAGTGTGGCTTAATATCAACACATGTGCACACACGCAGCATAGGCTACTCTAATGCAGTCGTTCCCCGAGTTACATTTGTGTGTGTGTGCTGACAAACAGAAAATTGCAGGCGCCACGATCCAACTCAGTGTGCACTCAAGATGGTAGGCGGACTTGCGCACTAAATGGAGAAGTGATGCTCATGGTGGCCTCATTTTTGGTTTTTGCCCTGTATTTGATCAGGAAATGTGATTAATGTAATTAATTGCATTTGCATTGATTAATTAATAATTAATCAATTCTGGAAAGCCAAAATGTTAACACAAAACAAGTTTTCATAGTTTTCCAATTACAGTTTGACATGAAAAAACAACTTGAAATGCACAATACATATAAAGGGATACGTGAACAGTTATGGTTACTTTTACCTTATTGATATGTGATTCTTCTGACAGTGAATTTAAGAAATAACTCATGACAAAACACAAGGATGGTGTCCGTGTGGTGTCTTGATGCCACACTGTGTCATTGGGAACAGTCGCCTTTTCTTTTCTAATTTGTATGCCTTTAAAATGTATTCATGCATGTAAAACTATAGTTAAAAAACTAGAAAAGCGGGTTTTGTGTTAACTTTTTTGAGAGTCAAAAGCTGATGACATCATGGTCGGTAATTTCTGGTTCCAGTTGCCTTTTTGTTAAGATAGATAATATATATTATATGTTATATTATATATATATATATATTTCGCCTCTCATCCAAGCAGGCTTCATCATTTCATGCTCAAAGACTAGGTGGGACAAACACTCATCAGGCTAGATAGGACAACTCTAGTCTGAGAGTTTGGTGCAAGATTCAGTCTATTTATCCTCTAAAGGAGGAGGCAGGTCCAGGCAGAAATACTGTAGTTGGCTAATAATTGGTAGTGTAGTCAAATGATGATCGTTAGGATACAGTGGAGTGGGGCCAGTACCTGCCAACAATCGCCATGGTTTCAGGTGGGTCAATGACCATCATTACATCTGAATGAGATGCTAACAAAGGTGATACCGCCCAAACAACCATTGTTGGCGGGACGAGGCCCCAATCCATTGTATCCTTATGATCACGGTCATTTAACACCACTAAACTACTACTTTACGGGTAAATAGATTGGAACTTCCACCAAGCCCTCAGACTACAGCTGTCCTATCTAGTCAGACTGGTGTGTGCCCCACCTCGTCTTTGAGTATGCACTGATGAAGCCTGCTCGGATGAGAGGCAAAGCGTCTGCTAAGACAACCTGAACAGTCCCGCTGTGATTGATTGAATGCCCTGAAAATATAATTGACCTGAATGAGAATATTCACAAGCGTGCTTTGTCAGTCAAAAATGTTTTTTAGGCATTAATTTCAAGTATTTCATTTGCAATTTTTGCAATGTGGAGACAAAGAATCATAAGGTTCATATGTAAGAATTTGACAAGCTTGATTGTGTGGGATCTTCCTCTAAAGCAGAAAGTGATGATAGTAACTGTCTCTTGAGAGCACAGCCGGATGGACAAATGTTTCTATGGAGGCAATCCATGGAAATATTTACATTTCATCAACAGTGATGAATTCATCTCTGGACATAGTTGTGAGACAACAGCATGTCCACAAGACAAACAGACCTAGACCGTTACAAGCTGTTTACGTTTGTCCATCGTGATAGTGATGTATTCCCAACCACAGTTCATTTGGACGCGCTGTAGGACTGTAGGGATGCGTCCAAGAGGGAACTTCTGGTTAGCACTGATGCATACAAACTTCCTCTTAAGGTATTTTAAATCACCAAAGATGTCTTCCATGTCTCTTTGGAGACAAAAAAACACATCCCCTCATCTCCTCTCTTGTATCCTGTGAGGCTTTTTGACTGCAACGCCGCACATCTGGAGCCAGTCAATCCACTGCTGGATACTAATGGAACATGTGAATGTGTACTAAGCGGCAGCTGCTATTGGCTCAGTGACATGTCTTTGGCAGAACACCAACATGCCAACACTTCACGCATTCTGATTTCATTGTGTAAACTGATGTTAAAGGGCTACTTCAGAGCCGAGACCGCCATTGCCACAGAGCAAAACAACTGGTCACATGTGAAAGCAAGAGAATTGGACAGCGGGAGCCACAATGTGAGTGTGGGTAGGGCACTCGAGAGTGAAAGCTGAGGGGGTGGATATGTGAAGAATGAAAGCAAACTGGCAGGAATCAGCATGAGGAGCTAAAGGTCAAAGCTTAACAGATACTTTGTTCCCTGGGAATATTTCTCTTCTAGCTGGGGGCAGTGGTACTGCCTCTTTTAAACGTAGCGAAACTTATGCAAATAGAAATGCTTGTAAGTGGGGAAAAGGTAGGAAACAAAAAACCTTTGCTGTAGAATCGTGACGGGTCACAGACGGTGAGCGGGTATCTTTCAAAACCACTTAGGAGGTATTGGAAAATCACATCCACAATTAGGAATAAGCAGAAATAATAAACGACTCGATTGGATTTAAACAAAAATAATTGGTCTTCAATGTCACGCTGGAAGGACAGAAGTCAACTATTGAGTTATTATTGCTATGCTTGTTTTATGTTTACGGCTAATAATGTTATTTGTTCAAGGACTTATAAAGACTTTTATTACAGACTTACAGTATCGTCTACAATATATTACAGCAGGTGATCAATCAAAAAAAAAGTATATATAAATTAGGGCTGTCAAAAATAGCGCATCAACTGCAGTAACTAATTTATTGAATTGATTACCTTTTTTTAAAAAAGTAATTAACGCGTATGCATCATCGCAAGCCACGGCTCTCTGTTATGATGACAGACGTGGCACAGTGTAGCTCACTGCAGAGTCACACAGTCTGACGTGCTTTTATAACTTTATTCTGACCTTAACACATCAACAGCAGTGCAATTCCAACACCATATATGCATCTCCAACTCCAAACAAACATGTCTCTAGTCCATTTGTCATTGCAACGACATTTGCTCAATGTCACCAGAAAGATGCGCTATGGACATCACACCAACGTCTTTATTTGATTGCGTGTATGTGTGCTATAAATAAACAGAAATGCAAAGAAAAACAATAAGTGGATATTGTCAGTCACTTTCTAACTCCTAATGCGGAAGTAGAATTTGCTGCCATGTATGCTTGGCAATCCCAGAAAATTCATTCAAAACGTGAATTCACCTTAAATGACATGGTGTCTTTGAACGCAACTCCTCATTACGCATATTAACACAATGAAAGTCTTATTCATATATTCTGCTATTAAAGAAACGAGTGCTAATTTTCCTCGAGACAAAAGTGACCCCAAGAGAGAAAACAAGAGACAGAGAGAGACTGACAAAATGTGTGACGCAGGAATTATGAGGCGGTTCAATTGTGACGCTGTAGAAGACAACCTTAGTGGTTTTAGTTCCCAAGAGGAGAAGGACGGCGATGAATGACTTTTGTGGTAGGCTACTGTTTAACTAGCCATGTTACACTCACTGTTTAAAGAAAGGCATTAATAAATGAAAAGTAAAGTATGTTTCCATATAACATATTTCTGTGTACTCAATATCCCATGTTGCGACGTGGACACCTGCGGCCTATATACAATATAAATGTTACATTAACATTTAATTGTGGCCTACGTTGGATATTCTTTTGAATGCAAGCACAATGTCGCATTTGAGTATAAAGGAACATTTGGTTAATGTATCTGGGATGAGAATCAGGACCTCCAAGTCTGAGTCCATGGTTCTCGCTCGAGAAAGGGTGGAGTACCATCTCCGGGTCGGGGATGAGGTCCTGCCTCAAGTGGAGGAGTTTAAGTACCTCGGGGCCTTGTTCACGAGTGAGGGAAGGATGGAACGTGAGATGGACAGGTGGATTAGTGCAGCGTCTGCAGTGATGCGGACTCTGCACTGGTCTGTCATGGTGAAGAGAGAGCTGAGCCGAAAGGCAAAGCTCTCAATTTACCGGTCGATCTACGTTCTTACCCTCACCTGTGGTCATGAGCTTTGGGTAGTGACCAAAAGGACAAGATCGCGAGTACAAGCGGCCAAAATGAGTTTTCTCCGCAGGGTGGCTGGGCTCTCCCTTAGAGATAGGGTGAGAAGCACTGCCATCCGGGAGAAACTCAGAGTAGAACCGCTGCTCCACCGCATTGAGAGGAGCCAGATAAGGTGGCTTGGCCATCTGGTTAGGATGCCTCCCGGACGCCTTCCTGGGGAGGTGTTCAGGGCACGTCCAATCGGTAGGAGGCCTCGGGGAAGATCCAGGACACGTTGGAGAGACTATGTTTCTCAGCTGGCCTGGGAACGCCTCGGCATCCACCGGGAAGAGCTGGACGAAGTGGCCGAGGAGAGGGAAGTCTGGGCTTCTCTGCTTAGGCTGCTGCCCCAGCGACCCGACCTCGGATAAGCGGAAGAAAATGGATGGATGGACAATGTATCGCCTTCATCTCCAAAGCTTAGATATCCAGGTGTCGGGTGTTTGTCTGGGAAAGTGTAAGGTATGCTGGAGAAAAGTCCAACCATATCCTAAGATATTATTATTTTTATTATTTAAATGAGATACAAACTCATACAGCATTTCCTTTCATCATTTATTTATCTTATAGAGAGGATATGTGTCACACTCTCCGGTGACACAGGTCAGGTTTTTATTAGTTTTGTCATCCTTATTCGTGTTTTGGGTTTGTGCTGACTCCACCTTTGTTGATCTTTCCAGATGCTGAATCCTCCCGAGCTGGGCGGAGTGATTCCACTCCCGCAGCTGACCCTCATTAGTGATTGCCCTTATGGTCACCTCAGTTGCAGCCAGCCAGTGCTGGATTATTGCCAATGTTGCCCGTCAGTTCACGTGCTCTCGTATACCTTGTACCACTTGTACCACCTTTTTGTCCAGGTCAGCTGCAGCTTGCTGAGCCCACTCAACCTTTCCAGCCGTTCAACACTCCAGTGGCCCGTCCAGCTCAGGTGGTAATATCTTCCCGCCTTGTTTCCCGAGCCACCACTATGCTGCCTCGCGGTGCCCCTTTTTGTTAGCACCGTCACCTTAAGTTCTTGTTTGGTATCCCTTGTGCACTCTTTTTTGTGGATTAAATTTACATGGGTCTCAACCTTTTCCTGTGTCTGCATCTTGGGAACACACCTCATCAAACGGGCCAAGACAGAATAATCCAGCCACATTATGGATCCCGCAGAGCAGGAACAGCTTCAGTTTGCCCTCAAGGCTCAGGGCCAGATGCTTAGCCATCATGAACAGACTTTGCAGCACCTTTCGACCTTGGTTCGGGACATCCATGCACACATGATGACATATCCCTCTGTCACTGCTGCACCAGAGGCTTCAGGCCCCCCCACCCTTCCGTCTGTCAGCCACTTTCCGCGGGAGCCTAACCTACCGCACCCCACCAGGTATGAGGGGGACTTTGAGGTTTTGTCGACTTTTTCTTCATCACTGCCTACTAGTATTCAACCAGCAGCCCCACACCTTTTCCTCAGACTCTGCCAAGGTAGCTTATATAATTGGTCTGCTCCTGGGCCGTGCCGCCAAGTGGGCTATGGTGGTGTGTGAGAGCAAGCCTGAACTTCTCACCAGCTTGCCTGGATTTATGGAGGAGATCAAGAGTGTTTTTGACCACCCAATGAGGGAGCGAGAGGCCAGGCTATGTCTTTTGACCGTGCGCCAAGGCTCGGGCTCTGTGGCGGACCAGTCAATTTCATTCCGCATCTTGGCAGTAGAGAGTGGCTTGGATGAGAAAGCCTTGCGGTGCGCGTTCCTGGCCAGCCTCAGTCCCCGCATGCAGGACGAGCTTGCCGCCCAGGATGAGACCAGCACCATCGAGGAGTTAATCTCCCTCTCCATCCGACTGGATAACCGCATGCGGGAGCTTGCGCGACAGCGGGGAGCGGTGTCTCTCCTCCCATCCAATCTGCCAGCGCCATGCCGCCAGGATTTGCTTCCGCTCTCGCCGTCTCCGTTCCTTCACTCGTCTGGGTCCTCATCAAAGATCGTCGGGGAGGTGGTTCCTATGTAGCTGAGAGCTAACCGGCTGTCTACCATGGAGAGGAGGCGCCGCATCCTTCTTCGGTTGTGCTTGTACTGCGGCGCAGCGGGCCACGCCGTCTCTCGCTGCCCCAATCTTCAGCGGACTCAGCAATCCTCACCGGCCAAGAGCACGGCTTCAGAGGGACAGACGTCACCTCCTCGCCCTGTCTTCCCATCTTCCGTGGGTCATCTCCAAGTCGAGGGTACGTTATCCTGGGGAGGGGGGGGTTCCATCCCATTTGTACTCTTGTGGACTCCGGCGCTGACGAAAGTTTTATTGATAGGGGGCTAGTAGAGCTACTCAAGATACCTGTTGTGCCAGTGGACAAGTGTAAAAATGTTCGATCACTCGACGGACGCCTCCTAGCGAACGTGAAGCACCAGACACACACCCTTTCGCTCTTACTTTCCGGTAACCACCACGAGTCCATCTCTTTTAATGTTATATCTTCATGTTCCGCTCCGGTCGTATTAGGCCTACCCTGGCTTCAACTCCACAGCCCTCTTATTGACTGGTCTAGACCTAAGATCACCAACTAGAGCACACATTGTCACCCCCACTGTTTACGCTCGGCTGCACCTCCCGCTACCCTTCGCCATTCTGCCTCACTCGCTCCTCCTGATCTCTCTCTGGTTCCTAAGGAATATCACTCCCTTAGTAAAGTATTCTGTAAAGATCAGGCCATGACACTCCCCCCCCCACCGCCCGTATGATTGTGGTTTTGATCTGCTACGGGGTGCGCCACTCCCCTCCTCGCGGCTTTACAACATTTCGCAACCTGAACAGAGGGCTATAGAGGAATATATTTCCTCCTCCTTGGCTGTCTATTTCGTATCGCCCTGGTTCTCGCAATGGGAATCCAGACGCACTGTCTCGTATGTCTGCTCCACCTTTGGAGAACCCCTGTCTCGAGACCATCATTCCTCACTCCCGGATCCTCGGCGCCATGCAGTGGGAGGTAGAGAAATGCGTGATGGAGGCCGGGAGGGGAGGGCCCTCCCCCGCCGACCGGTTGTCCCAGGGGGCGTCTATAAGTTCCTCGCGCACGTCGCTCGGAGGTGTTGTCATGGGCTCACGGCTCCAAACTTGCTTGCCATCCGGAAGCCAGGCGGACCACCTTTCTGCTCTCTCCACCTTTTTGGATGTCCACACTCCACGCAGACTCCTAGAGTTTTGTGGCAGCCTGTTCCGTTTGTGCCAGAAGCAAGTCCTCCCACCAGGCTCCGGCTGGTTTTCTGCAGCCCCTCCCTATCCCGCCGCGTCCTTGGTCACACATATCTTTGGACTTTGTTACTGGACTTCCCGCCTCAAGAGGCTTTACGGTCATTCTCTCCTTTGTGGACAGGTTCTCTAAATTTGCCCACTTCAATCCACTTCGTAAGCTCCCTTCAGCTCTTCTGACCGCCAAGCTCCGGGTCCAGCATGTGCTCTGCCCTCATGGTATCCCCACGAATGTGGTATCTGATAGGGGTCCGCAGTTTGCATCTTCTACCTGGAGGGAGTTCTGCAAGGCTGTGGGGGACAGTGCCAGCCTTTCTTCGGGGTACCACCCTCAGTCTAATGGCCAGACTGAATGGGTCAACCAGGACCTGGAGGCTGCCCTTCGATGTGTGTGCCTTAAAGATCCCACTTCCTGGTCCCTTTTCCTTCCATGGGTGGAATATGCGCACAACACTCTGGTGTGTTCCTCCACAGGCAAGTCCCCCTTTCAGGCAGTCCACGGATTCCAGCCCCCACTTTTCCCATCCCAGGAGTTAGGATGCACCGTTCCATCGGTGACCGCCCACCTCCGCCGCGTCCACAGGGTTTGGCGGAACACCCGGGCTGCTCTGGTTCGCACAGCATATCGCAATCAGAAATTGGCCAATCGGCATCGGACGGCAGCTCCAAACTATAAACCAGTCCAAAGGGTGTGGTTGTCATCCCGGGACCTTCCTCTGGCAGTGGGATGCAAGAAGCTGGCGCCCAGATTTGTGGGTCCTTATGAAGTGGAACAGATGGTGAACCCCGTGTCAGCCCGCTTAAAGATTCCTTTCTCCCTCAAGTCCTACCCGGTGTACCACATGTCGCGTCTCAAGCCTGTCACCTCCTGCGAGCTCAATCCTCCTCCAGTGCCTCCTCCTCCTCCACGGCTGATTGAGGGTCACCCCGCGTTCACCGCCAAAGCAATCCTGGACGCTAGGAGGCGGGGCAGGGGTGTTCAGTACCTCATTGACTGGGAGGGTTACGGTCCCGAGGACTGCTCATGGGTCCCTCGGTTACTCATCCTTGACCCTTCACTCCTTTCTGAGTTTCATTGTAAGTTTCCTGATAAACCGGGTCGTTTGCCAGGTGGCGTCCGTTGATTGGCGGGGGGAGGGTACTGTCAGACTCTCCTGTGACACAGGTCAGGTTTTTATTAGGTTTGTCATCCTTGTTCGTGTTTTGGGTTTGTGCTGACTCCACCTTTGTTGATCTTTCCAGATGCTGACTTCTCCTGAGCTGGGCGGAGCAATTCCACTCCCGCAGCTGACCCTCATTAGTGATTGCCCATATAGTCACCTCAGTTGCAACCAGCCAGTGCTGGATTTTTGCAAATGTTGCCCGTCAATTCACGTGCTCTCGTATACCTTGTACCACTCACCTTTTTGTCCAGGTCAGCTGCAGCTTGCCGAGCCAATTCAACCTTTCCAGCCGTTCAACACTCCAGTGGCCCGTCCAGCTCAGGTGGTAATATCTTCCCGCCTTGTTTCCCGAGCCAGCACTATGTTGCATCGCGGTGCCCCTTTTTGTTAGCACCGTCACCTTAAGTTCTTGTTTGCTATCCCTTGTGCACTCTTTTTTGTGGATTAAATTTACTTGGCTCTCAACCTTTTCCTGTGACTGCATCTTGGGACCACACCTCATCAAACGGGCCGTGACAATATGACCATGACAATAGTGTCATAAGAACTATCCTCAATGCTTTAGACCTGAATAAACATACTTTGTGTGTGCAGGCCTGCTATACTGTTACACCATATTCTAATCAATGTGGCCTTTTGTATTGAAACCTGAGGTCTACATATTTTAAAAAGGAGCTCTGACTACGGGAGCTGTACGCGGCTTCACTGGAAGTGGTAAGTTTTTTGAATCTCCTCCACATCTTAGAAATGTAGTTTTTTTAAATTTTGTTTCACAATGCTCATCAGAGTGCGGTTATTCCTATTGCTTGTACACTTTTTTTTTTTTTACCACATCTTTTATTTTGACTGCGACTTTCTGTTAATATGCTTGAACACAGAGCTCAGTGAACAGCCAGCTTCTTTAGCAATGACTTTTTGTGTCTTGCCCTCCAAGTGCAAGGTGTCAGAGATCATCTTTTGTGCAAGTGCCAAGTCAGAAGTCCTCCCCATGATTGTGTAGCCTACAGAACTAGACCAAGAGAACATTTAAAGCCCTTTGCAGGTGTTTTGAGTTAATTAGCTGATTAAAATGGAGCTCTTCAATTACAATAATGTCTTAAATTTTGAAACTTTTCACAATATTCTAATTTTTATGGGATAGTGAATTTGGGCTTTTCATTAGCTGTCAGTTGTAGTCTTTAAAATTAAAAGAAATAAACACTTGGAATATATATTAGTCTGTGTTCAATGCATCTACTGTATATAATATGAGCTTCACTATTTGAAAAGAGTTACTGAAATTCTTCAAATTTTTCAAGATATTCTAATTTTCTGTGCAGCACCTGAATGTAAAAAGTGGATAAAGTGCTTCTTTGGGACACACGCTTTGTTGGAGACAAGTATAGACAAAGACAGCTTATTGGCATTAAAGGTACAGACACAAAAGCCAGTGTTCCCAGTAGGGTTTACTACGAACATTTACTGTCTCAATTTCAGCATTATGGCTAGGTTTTGGCCAACACACTTCTAAAACACCACTGTGTCATCTCTGAGACTTACATTAGTGTATAAAGCATATCTTACATAATATCATACATAATTATAAAGTGTATAATACATGACCTTTATGAATGAATTATTTTGCTAAATCTGATCCAAGCGGAGGGCAATGAGCAAAAAAAAATTAACAATTGACCCTAGAACTGACCTTAGAGATTATAAGTGATTATAAGATATAATGTGGTAAAGAAAGATAAAGAAACAGGCGAGGAAAGAGTGAGAGCGGAAGTACTGAAACGAGTCAATAAACAGCCAAAGCCAGTGAGACATACTTCACATGGAGAATAATTTTGCTTCCAAACAAATGCCACTCTATTTCCACCCTCTGAAGTCACTTGGCCTCCCTCAGTTAAGATAAGTATCAAGAACACGGACATACCAAACTAGCTACGGAGGCTGACATGAACCTGCTGATTTATGGCAGTGCCTCATACTCCTGAACCTTCAACCAGGGACTTCTGACTGCATGTGTCTTTCCAGGGTCATTAAACACATCATTGTCAAAGATGCACCGACACTCTTTCACAGGATTTTGCATTTTCCTGTCCAATAGATGGGAGCAGATGTGCATGAGCAGATGTTTCACGTCTAAAGTATTATGTGGGTAGTTTCAGGCGGGATTTAGAGAGTGAGGACAGTTGGGAGGAAAGAAAAAAAAAAGAGTAAAACAAGAGAGAGGTTTATCTCTACATTGTAAACACCTTAACAGTAGAGTGTCATTCCTATTCAGGAAATATTTCAGACTAAAACAGAATGTTTTAAAATACAGAATGTACACAGAATGTACCAAATAAAAGTCCTGTAACTCATCTGAATGAACACAGCATAGACAGATTATTAGCGATACTGGGGAGCTTTCCAACACAAGGAGACTCACACCTGTGGTCTTTTGGTTACTGCATCCTATGCAGTTTGCTATCGTGACAAGGAAAAAAAATGACTAACAACTAATTTTCCACAACAGTTTGTGGAGAAATGGGGACTAAGGCAGTAGCCTTAAATTATATGCAGGTTGTTTCCTGCTTTTGCTGTATTTTATCTACTGTAATTGCATTTGTATTAATATTTTATTCACAGCAGGCTTTTTCCTGATGTATTTTGTTTATCCCATTTCATTTTTCTCATTTTGTATCATAGTGTTTCCTAAACGTTTCCTGCTTTTTGTGTTAAATTTTGTTTTGTTTTTTATTGCATTTTAATGTATGTCATTTCATGTGTAATGTGCTTTACCGCCACCCGTGCAGCTGGAATGGAACAGAATGTTAACTTCAAGCTGTTTACATATTTTAAAAAAATTGACAGTGACTGTTTATTTTATCAAAAGGTTTGTTTTATTTCATAGAAGGTTGTTTTCTGTTTTTTTCCCCACAGAATTGGATTTAATTTGTCACGTTTTTATTTGATTTACAGTATGTTTCATATTTTAATTTATAATATTTTTATTTTATCGCAGGCTAGTTTTATTTTATTTTATTTCCTTTAGATTTATCTGGGTTTCTGCAAATTGAAATCGGGTTCCTTGGTTTTTTATTTTTATGTTTCACTTTTTTTCTTACATTACCACTCCCTAGCATTATTCAACAATGGTGATAATGATTTTACCTGCATTATTTTATTGTCAAGTCAGGTAAATTCAACTCCGCTGCCCTGGTAGAGGTATATATTCCTCTGTGTGCAGCTGTCTCTGCCTTTTCCCCCTCTGTTCTTCCTGTCTAACAATGTTTTCCCTCATATACCACCAAACTGCTTTTGGAAAGCTTTCCATTTGGAGGGGGAAAGGCTCTAGATGACATGTCCCAGTGGGACAGTCAGAGGGACATCGGGAAGCTTGTGAAATCTGTTTCCAAAATGATTCGTTTCAGCCTTTTTGCCACATGTAAAAATACCTCTGCCTCTCTCCGTCACTTTCAATCCGCACATTAAACATGCAAGACCCTGCAAACAAAGAGACGGCACAGTGGCTGCAGTGTTCAAGTAAAAAATAGCTGACGGCCACTGCACCAAACTCCAGCAGTTAGTTTGCCATTAGGTGGCCTACAGGGACTCGTTTGGCAGCAGTATGCACCCCAGTCACTCATATAATTGAGCGTCCGTAAACAAGGACGCCTGTTAGTGTTGAGGAAAGATAAAATACCTCTTTCAGAGGGATTCTAACACAACAACACTGAGCTAAGATTTTGATTTTGAGGTAAGTCAACACTGCAGACTAATAAAGTACATAAATATTTGGTACCTTCTTGGCGTTAAACTTGAAGCTTGGTGGTTTGGCGCAAAGCATGCCAGACTTGGCAAAGGCTTTGTGGGAATGACGTGTAATCTCATCAGTGCCGGTATGTTTTGTTAACCTCAGTGAGCCTCAGGGGCTGCAGCTTGCCTGATTGGAGGCGTCTCAGCTGAGTTCCGACGACATCTTTGGTTGCAGCTGCATTTTACTGCTAAAAAAAAACCTAACAACTTTGAGACTTATTGGTGGTGCGGTGATCACATTTAATTAGTAGTGTGAGAGTCACACTAAAAAGACAGAAAAAGTGTAAAAGTTATTTATTATTACAAGAAAAAAGACAATTTTCTGAGTATAAAGATGTAAAAAAATTAAAGTCATACTATTATCGAGAAAAAAGTTTATTTTTCAAAATAAAGTTGTAATATCTATCCATTCATCCATCTATGTATCCTTCAGTTTTCTCCTGTGTAGGCGATACAGAGCACTGTTCGCCAAAACATCCAGACTCAGTAACAGTTTCTTCCCCCTGGCTGTCAAACTATTGAACCCCAACAATATTAGATTACCGACCACTGCTATTTTGTACCCATGAGCCTTTGCACAACATCCTGTCTTCGCTACCTTTTGGATGTTAACACTGTGAATTGTATAACATTCCATGTAAATATGTATAGTAGTATTCTCCTCTTCTCCACTATCTACATGTACTATTATTATTCTACTTTTAACAGAGAGCAATATTGACAGGAGTCAAATTCCTTGTGTGGCGTAAAAAGCTGTGTCAGATTCTGAAATCGTATTATTAGGAGAAAATGTTGCCGTATTACATGAAATACAATAAGTGAATAAAGTCTCAGAATCACGAGTAAAGTGATAATTTCATGAGCATACATTTGTAATATGGCACAAAAAGACATAATTTTACAAGATTAATGTTGTACTTTCACAAAAAGAAAGCAAAATTAAAGATGTCTTTATTAAGGGATATTAGGAAAGTAAAATTGCAGTAATACAAGAGAAAAACTTTCTGAGAGTAAAGTTGTAATATGTGTAAAGTTTAGTGTAACGTAATATGTCTAAAGTTTATGTGAAAAGTGCCATAAGAAAACTGTTGGGATGTGACGCTACACCAATACATTTAATTGAATTGAATTAATACAATGACAATAAAGTAGCCATTTTTACAACATAAAGTTGTAATATTGCGATAATAAAGTTGTTGTATTACAAGGAATAAAAAAATTAATGTATATTTATATAAAATATCTACTGTAATTTTATGAAAAAAAAGAAAAAAAATGGTGCGAGAATAGGACATGGTACGTTGATAGAAAAAAGAACTAAGTCTTGTACAAAATAGTCATAAAATTATGACAATAAAGTTGCAGTCTTACAAATAAAAAGTTGTCATTTTCGCCTTGATAGAGTCCAAAGTTGTATTAGAAAAATAAAGTTGCAGTATTACAAAAAAAATCCTACTTTATGAGAAGTAAGTTTTAGTCATTCATTCATTTTCTATGCCGTTTATCCTCATTAGGGTCACGGGGATGCTGGAGCCTATCCCAGCTGACTTTGGCCGAGAGGCGGGGTACACCCTGGACTGGTCGCCAGTCAATCGCAGGGCACATATAGACAAACAAACATTCACACTCACATTCATACCTATGGACAATTTTGTGTCGCCAATTAACCTAACATGCATGTTTTTGGAATGTGGGAGGAAACCGGAGTACCCGGAGAAAAAGATTTGGTGTGTCCCCTCTGGATGCCAGCTGAGTCTATTTCTGATCTACAGGCACAAAATTGAGAACTTCAAAATGGCTTTAGAGGAATGTGACTGTGTGCATGTCTTAACATGTAAAAGTGTAAGCTTATGTAATCCCGCATTACAATCACTGGGAAAAGTTGACGTAGATTTTGTAAATGCTTTCCAAGGCAAATTAAAATTCCTTTCACTTTGCATTGTGGAATATCAACGCAGAAAACAGGCCAGGTGATTTTTATCTGCTTGTGCACTCAAAAGTACTCCATTTAACTTCTCCAACTATACAGCACGAATAAACTGGACCCAGCTGCTGAGAAGTATGTGACCTGATATCGCCTTGCTTGTAATGGAAATGTGGTTTGTGATGCAGCGGTGGTTGTGGTGCTGGAAGAAGAAAGTGACGAGGATGTTAAGTTTATAAATGTGAAACTCCCTGGACACGACTTAATTGGTTGCAGAGCTTCAAAGACATCAAAGCACTAAACTGTACTAATAGACTTATTCTAAGGGGGACCATTCAAAACCAAACAGACTATCACGTATTATATACTGCATACTTGCAGGTGTGCCTTCATTCATTCATTCATTTTCTATACCGCTTATCCTCATTAGGGTCACGGGGATGCTGGAGCCTATCCCAGCTGACTTTGGGCGAGAGGCGGGGTACACCCTGGACTGGTCGCCAGTCAATCACAGGGCACATATAGACAAACAAACATTCACACTCACATTCATACTCTAATGGACAATATAGAGTTGCCAATTAACCTAACATGCATGTTTTTGGAATGTGGGAGGAAACCGGAGTACCCGGAGAAAACACACACTCGCACGGGGAGAACATGCAAACTCCACACAGAGATGCCCAACGGAGATTTGAACCCGGGTCTTCCAGATCTCTTGACTGTGTGGCCAATGTGCTAACCACTCATCCACCGTGCAGAGGTGTGCCTTATTAAACTATTTTAAATTGGTTTCGGAATTCCCGCGATAGTGTACTGGATGTGTGTTGTCCAAAAAGTAGCATGGATGCTTCATTTTGTACTAGTAACATGCCTTTTTGTGTGTCTGTAGCGTTATTGAGCGTGAGAGTGAGAGTTGTGTTTGTCCATGCCTCTCTGTGGGGATCCAAGAAGCGCTTCGTTGCACTTTTTACACATACAGTAAGTACACTGTAATGCCACGCCTGTCCAATGTAATAGATGCCGTATATCACATACAACGATGTAAACTTAAGGAGTGCCACAGGAGGATCAATGTTTGCACATTTTAAAAGCAACCTTATGCTTAATTATAGTATTCAATGAAGAATAATAAAATGATCAAACTTACAGCTCTCACATCTGTAGCTGACTGAGAGAGTTGGCAGCGTTATCAGGCTTTTTTTTTAATAGTGTAAATTCCGGCATATAAGCTGCTACCTTTTTCTTAAACCTCCAACGCTGCGACTTATACAGGGTTAGGGGCTAATATGTGGCTAAATTAAAATCTCACGTTATCTCCTTTACTTCAGAACTACTACTTGGTTAAATACTTTTCCCCTCGAGAGTCGGTGAGGAAATGGCAGCCCTTTCTTTGGCAGGAGCCAATCACGAGCTATCACTGCACTCACAACAAGCCCACTTGCACATGCAGGAGGACTGTATATTTCGAAGAGAAACTGAAAAAGGGGTATTTTGATTGGTAAATTTAGCTTCAAAACCCTGGGAGATAGCTTTCACAGCAAGATCAAAGTTATTTGTATCGATTTGAGTTATTACAGACTACTTTGCCTGTCAGAGATTGGAGCACTGCAGGTGTTTTTTTTCAGGTCATTTATACAGTGGGACTTTGGCATGCGAGTGTCTCAACTAACGAGTGTTTTTTAAATGCCAGCTGTTTCTCAGCTGATTTTGGCTTTGATCTGCAATTGCATTAGAGGTTCTAGCACTAGCAGCGCACAGGTCACCGGGAATGATTTTCAACACCTACATATTTACGTACATTATAGCAATCTAATTTATCTTATTTATTATGCACTGTGTACAACTATGTCAGGAACAGCATCAAATGAAAATGACAAAATTAATACAGAGAAAGCCACCATCCACCAGCATTAGCCTGGACTTTGTTTTTCAGAGAGCCTGCGTACCTTAAATATGACCTCGATAAGGTCATCAAATGTTACCTTTATGCATCCTCACATGGTATCAGCATTTGGGACAAAATATGAGGTGAAAGAAAAAGGGTAAAAATACAGTACAGTAGCTACAGTAGCTTATCTGTGCAGCTTGAGAGAATGATAGAAGGTGCATTCAAGGACCATCAAACAAAGTGTGACAAATTGCCTCTGACATTTAACATTCAAAAACATTTGTAAATATATTTATTTTATTTTCAATGAAATAATAGCACAAATTTCCAAATTCTATTTCCCTTTACATAAATGTAGTTGTTGTTGCATATTGAATTGTTTACCACAAAGAGATTTACATCCCTACTTAAGTAGGTAAAAACTTTTTTCTATCTGCAATTAAATGTGATTCATTGCGTTAACAATGGACAAAGGTGCGATTAATAGCGATTAAATATTTTAATCGTTTGACGGCCTGTTTAAATTGTATTCCTATTTGTGAATTTATTAAGACAATCTTTTCTTACTTGTTGATAGTAGAACATGTTATTTCAGTTGACTGCTGGTCATGAGAAATGGTTTACTTTTTTTTTATAACTTGTATTGCAAAAGTGGAGCACTTGTCTTAGTTTGCACAAACTGTGTTTATGTGTGAAATGCACCCAGTGGCATCAAAATAAAATAAGCATAATGTGTTCACTCCTTACATGAGAAGTGACCTGACATTAATTTGAAGGTGAACTGCTCCCTATATTGGTATCTGTTCATATCGGTATAGAAGTGTTGGACATGAAGTATTGGTATATAGAATATTGGACACTATTGTTTAAATTCAAACATACACACAAAATACACTATTACCAAATTTCAAATGAAAATGGTATTTCCAAGTATAGTATAGACTCAGCAACAACCCTCTCACTGACAAGAAACACAAATCGCATTATTTCCATAATATTGTATTTTTCACTTTTGTGAAAGTGTTAAGTGGAGGTCAAAGGCAGACGAAGAGTAAAAAATGAAAGGCAATAATGAATAATTATGAAGAAGAAAAAGTATTTTCAAAAACGTGCTTGTCTTATGGTCTTCTTCTTGATTGACATGTTATCGTCATCTCAGCTTTACAAATGATTCTGGGATACACAGCAAGTTCCTGAGAGATCTGGCATTCATTTACATTCTTTACGGCCTTTTTTCTCTTTAGGAAGAGAGATGGAATTTCAAGGGGCCAAAAAGAAACAGAGCAGGAATCGTTCACACTAAAAAGAGCGTCCCACAGGGATCGCTACGGTTGCTCAGTGGTTAAAATGTCTTTTGTGTGCCCATCTACTCTGATTACCATCGTGCCTCCAGAGAGTTCCATGCAGGCAGAATGTGTTGTTAATGTGCATGTGCAAGTGTGCAAGGCTGATTTGACTGATCATTAATTTGGTCATTAAGATTTTCCATGACATGGAAGTAAGGACTGTTGCACTCTTGGTGTGATACCGCTTGATTAGATCACATCATTACATCAGCATGCATAAGTAAAGTGGCTAGGTTGTACTTTATCTTGCATAATTTAAGTTTTTCCAAAATTGTGAGCTAAACCACCACTTGACGAAACATGACCCCAACCGAGACAGGCTAATGTGTGCCAATGCTAATCAAATGAATGGTATGTTATTAAGTGTGATTGCTACCATGCTATGTTTTTCCATGACTTTTTCATTTCTACTGTATACTGAGTATACGTGCACATTTCGTTTATTAATTTAATATTAATATATTGTAGATGATAGGATGAAGCCGTGAACTTTGAAGCTTGAAGTGGAAAGAGATTACCTTTCATGTTTTCTTCTTGGCATAGCGGTGTTGTGGTGACGACCCCGACGATGCGGAGAGCAGGACGCCAAACAGGTCAGAAAAAAGTCTCTTTTGTTTAATAACTTGCTGCTCTTCAGAAACAAACAACAAAGAACGCAACGGGTAGCACAATGGCCTCACAGTCAGGAGGTTCCGGGTTCGAATCTCAGTTGGGCATCTCTGTGTGGAGTTTGCATGTTCTTCCCGTGCGTGCGTGGGTTTTCTACGGGTATTCCGGTTCCCTTCCACATTCCAAAAACATGCATGTTAGGTTAACTGGCAACTCTAAATTGTCCATAGGTATGAATGTGAGTGTGAATGCTTGTTTGTCTATATGTGCCCTGCGATTGACTGCCGACCAGTCCAGGGTGTACCCCGCCTCTCGCCCAAAGTCAGCTGGGATAGGCTCCAGAATACCCACGACCCTAATGAGGATAAGGGGCAGAGAAAATGAATGAATTAACAAAAAATATTTAAACTCCAAAAACCAAAATGTCACGGTTAGCCGCTCGGCACGGCATGGCGATAACCCCGGGGAAGGAGCGAGCAGGACGTCAGCCAGGTACGGTGCAGGAATCTTTTAATAATAGTTGTGTAGGCTGCGAAGCAGCGGAAAAAACATACAACGTAGGTCCACACCAACACGAGGCACAAACGACAATCCAATGACCCGACAAACTAAAGGTGCACACACCTGAACTTAAATAGCTCAAAACACAAATGAGGAACAGGTGTGTCTAATCAAAGGAAAACTAACTAGCAACGAAACAGGAAAACACCACAACAAAGGAAACCCCACTTAAAACCTAAACTGTCACAGGCACAACACCCGGATCGTGACACAAAATCTAATTTGCTGCCCAACAGCTGTAGCTTATTATGAATTTTACAGTACCGCAATACAAGCTTCACTCTCCTGAGCGGGTAATGCACCAAAGCAATGGGGACCAACCGCCATAAAACCGAAGAAGAAAAAGCTGCCCTCCCATTGGTTATCTTGGTCATCTCCCATCATCTTCTTCCTCCTAACAATGGCCAATCACAGTGTCCCTTTGCTCAGCGTACCAAAAAGTTCCCGTCCATTTAAAAAAAAAAAAAAAAATCATAGTGTTAAGTTTAGTATGTAATGTAGTGTATTCAATTAAATAAAATTACACTATGTAAAGTTACGTATGATTTTCTGCCAACAATCAAAACTCCGTTCGCTGCCTCCTCCTGCGCCATGAAGCTCACCTCGCTCAACCCACAAGGTTAGGTTTCATTTTTCTGGCAACATTTATTATTATTTTTCATTGCTTTGATTATTTTCTCTTTGTTTTTTATATTCATGCAAATGTAAATAATTATGTTGTCATTAATGTCATTAATGTTAATACTGTATTTCTTTTGGGTAGATACAATATTTACACTTTATACGGCCGTTTTCGCGGGGGAAAGGATTACGCCATTTACATTTAAATCTAGTCTCATAATACAAAAATTCGAAGACACGAAAACCCCTCCGAACGAATTAATTTTGTATCTTGAGGTTCCACTGTATAGTACATGCTGCCATTTTGCAGGATAGCATATAGCTAATGGTGCAGCAGAGTTAATCGAACTAAATGCTGCTCGCTAATCCGTGTTATGGCAAAATGAACAGCCAGTGCCACATCCACTCACCAAGCCAAAGCGGTTCTTTTAACGTGGACTCAAGACTGTTTTGTGTGAATATTTTCCTTTAGAAGATTATCCTGAAATGTTAGTTAGCTACATTTATATGCACTGTTATGGGATAACCTACAATTGAGTAAATTACAAGTTTATACACATTAATTCCCATTGAACTGAAACCGGTAATATTTTACAACCTTTGTGAAAACTATCTTTCAATAAGGTGTTCTTTTGGATCACTTCATGTTTTCATCCACAGTATGCATCTGTTTTCTGCAAAAATCTGTAAAAAAAAGGGAGTGCAAAAAGGATAGACAGGCAGAGGTACCATCAAAGCAAAAATGTAGCAGCAAAGCATAGACTAGTATGCTAATACTTTGGCATTGTGTTTTAATGGCGGCATGTCAGGAATGAACTCATCATCCTAAAGCTGAGAGAGAGTGGTTTCGCTATCACATTCAAAACCATTTAGTCCAATCTGGATGTAATTAGGCCCGTAGTCTGCCAGCACTGGACTGAACACATCCAGACTGCACCCCCTACACCCCTCCGCACCTTCTCCCCACAAAAAAAGCTCGATCACTGAACCACAGCCAAGCCAAGAAAAACAGACCACATCACCACTAGCGTGTTAAGTGACCTGAACCACAGTCTCCAAGAGAGAATGGAAACCTCAACGATCCACAGGCTGGTTCTAAAGTATTCTGTCTGCACAACCCAGATGTGCTTGCAGGACACACACACACACACACAGGGATTTGCTTTTTATCATAGTTGTGATTGACTGTTATCACCCTAATTGCAGCAATCAGGGGTTGTTTCCTGTGAGAAAAGAATCTTAATTGAGATTAGATGATGAGTCATTGTTCGTCTCTGTGCAGAGACAATAGATAAGCTAAACCAAATCCAAAATATGGGGGTCCTTCACAAAATAAAGATCTTATTTGAAATTGTCCTTTGCATACCCTTTGCGAACATTGCAACAAAACACTAACTCTGCTGTGTATTGTACACCATTAGATATGTTGCATAAGCCAGTGGTGGGCATTGTGTTTGGCATCTGGGTCTTCAGTGAGGGTTTCGTGCAACTCATTCCACCTCCTAATACTACCTCTATCAGAATGATACGGATTCAACAGTGGGTTGCATAACAAAATAGGTTATGAATACCATTGTTACAAAATCAAGAATTTAGTTAACATTTTATCATTGTACATTGTCTGTAAACAACTACAAAATCCAAACCTCTACACTACAACATCATCTGGAGCAGTTCAGAATCAATATTTATCTAAAAACATAAACAATGGAATAAAATATGTCACACTCACCACTCACTCACTCACAGAAGGAGAGGAGGAAGGTGTGTCCGTAGGAGGAAAGAGAAGAGGAATGCTAAGAGTCTAGAACTAAGAGCTGGGACTTTGAATGTTGGAACTATGACAGGAAAATGTGGAGAATTAGTTGCCACGATGCAGAGGAGGAAGGTAGACAAGTTGTGTGTCCAGGAGACCAGGTGGAACGGTAGCAAGGCTAGAAGCTTAGGAGCAGGGTTCAAGCTTTTCTATCATGGTATAGATAGGAAGAGAAATGGAGTAGGGGTGATTTTGAAGCAGTAGCTTGCTAGCAACGTCCTGGAGGTAAAAAGAGTGTCAGATAGAGTGATGATTTTGTTAGTGGGTATGCTCCACAGGTAGGATGTGAGATGGAGGAGAAAGAAAAATTCTGGTCAGACCTGGATAAAGTGATGCAGAACATCCCCAGAAGTGAGAGAGTTGTCATTGGTGCGGACTTCAATGGACATGTTGGTGCTGGAAACAGAGATGATGAGGAGGTGATGGGCAAGTTTGGTATCCAGGAGAAGAACGCAGAAAAACAGATGGTGATCGACTTTGCAAAAAGGATAAAAATGGCTGTAGTAAATACTTTCTTCCAGAAGAGACAGGAACATAGGGTGACCTATAAGAGTGGAGGTTGGAGCACACAGGTAGACTACATCTTGTGTAGAAGGTGTAAGGTGAAGGAGGTCAGTGACTGCAAAGCAGTGGTAGGTGAGAGTGTAGCCACACAGCATAGGATGGTGGTGTGTAGGATGACTCTAGCGGTGAGAAGGATGAAGATGCTAAAGGCAGAGCAGAGGACAAAATGGTGGAAGCTGAAAAAGGAGGAGTATTGCGTGACTTTTAGGAAGTAGTTAAAAAAGGCTATGGGTGGCCAGGAAGTCCTTCCAGGTGACTGGACAACTACAGCTACTGTGATCAGGGAGACAGGAGAGTTCTTGGTGTGTCATCTGGAAGGAAAGTAGATAAGGAGACTTGGTGGTGGAATGAGGAGGTGCAGGAGTGTATACAGAGTAAGAGGTTAGCTAAGAAGAAGTGGGACACTGAGAGGAATGAAGAGAGTAGACAGGAGTACAGAGAGATGCAGCGTAAGGTGAAAGTAAAGGTGGCAAAGGCCAAACAAGGGGCTTATGATGACTTGTATGCTAGGTTGGACAGCAAGGAGGGAGAGAAAGATCTATACAGGTTGGCAAGGCAGAGGGACAGAGATGGGAAGGACGTGCAGCAGGTTAGGGTGATGAAGGATAGGGATGGAAGGGTATTGACAGGTGCCAGTAGTGTCATGGGAAGATGGAAAGAGTACTTTGAAGAGTTGATGAATGAGGAAAATGAAAGAGAACAAAGAGTAGAAGAGGTGACTGTTGTGGACCAGGAAGTAGCAAAGATTAGTAAGGAAGAAGTGAGGAGGGCATTGAAGAGGATGAAGAATGGAAAGGCACTCGGTCCTGATGATATACCTGTGGAGGTATGGAAGTGTCTAGGAGAGGTGGCAGTAGAGTTCCTGACCGGGTTGTTTAACAAGATCTTAGATAATGAGAAGATGCCTGAGGAATGGAGGAGAAGTGTGCTGGTGCCCATTTTTAAGAACAAGGGAGATGTGCAGAGTTGTGGCAACTACAGAGGAATAAAGCTGATGAGCCATACAATGAAGTTATGGGAAAGAGTAGTTGAAGCTAGACTAAGGGCAAACGTGAGCATTTGTGAGCAGCAGTACGGTTTTATGCCAAAAAAGAGTACAACAGATGCAGTATTTGCTTTGAGGATGTTGATTGAGAAGTACAGGGAAGGTCAGAGGGAGCTGCATTGTGTTTTTGTAGATCTGGAGAAAGCTTATGACAGGGTGCCCAGAGAGGAACTGTGGTATTGTATGAGGAAGTCTGGAGTGGCAGAGAAGTATGTTAGAGCGGTGCAGGACATGTACGAGGACTGTAAGACAGTAGTGAGGTGTGCTGCAGGTGTGACAGAGGAGTTCCGAGTGAAGGTGGGACTCCATCAGGGATCAGCTCTGAGACCCTTCTTGTTTGCTATGCTGATGGACAGGCTGACGGACGAGGTTAGACTATTCTCCATGGATTCTCGAGGTATTCTCCATGGATTATTAAGTTTGCAGATGATGTGATATGTAGTGAGAGGAGGGAACAGGTGGAGGAGAAGCTTGAGGGGTGGAGGTTTGCCCTGGAAAGGAGAGGAATGAAGGTTAGCCGCAGCAAGACGGAGTACATGTGTGTAAATGAAAGGGACTCAAGTGGAAGAGTGAGGTTACAGGGAGAAGAGATAAAGAAAGTGGAGGATTTTAAGTACTGAGGGTCAACAGTCCAAAGCAGTGGAGAGTGTGGAAAAGAGGTGAAAAAGCGTGTGCAGGCAGGCTGGAATGGGTGGAGAAAAGTGTCGGGTGTGATGTGGGATAGAAGAGTTTTAGCTAAAATGAAAGGAAAGGTGTACAAAACTGTGGTGAGACCAGCGATGTTGTTTGGTTTAGAGACAGTGCCGTTGAGGAAAAGACCAGAGATGAAGATGTTGAGGTTCTCTTTGGGTGTGACCAGGATGGACAGGATCAGGAATGAGCACATCAGAAGGACAGCTAATGTTAGAGGTTTTGGAGATAAAGTCAGAGAGGCCAGACTGAGATGGTTCGGACATGTCCAGCGGAGAGATAGTGAATATATTGGTAGAAGGATACTGAGTTGTGAATTGCCAGGCAGGAGGCCTAGAGGAAGACCAAAGAGGAGGTTTATGGATGTAGTGAAAGAGGACATGAAGGTAGTTGACGCAAGAGAAGAGGATACAGAAGACAGAGTTAGATGGAGGCCATTGATTCGCTGTGGCGACCACTGAAAGGATAAGACAAAAGGAAAAGAAGAAGAAGACACTCACCACTCACTTGTCAGCACTAGTCTGGAAGACTTCCAGTGGAAACCCTTTCCCATAAAATATAAACATGAACTCACTTATTTGTTCATACACCACGCACAAAACAGAATTTGTCTCCTTTCTTTATTTCGGAATATGCTCAATGAAGCGCTGCACTGTTCGTGGGACATTCACGCGCACTGGTAACTTAGAGTGTTAGGCATCGGCTTTTAGACATCAACCAGTCAGAGAACTAAAAATGCTTACGTCACTGTACGCCTGCTAGCTCACCCACTGTTGCAAATCTAAAATCTGATTGGCTAAAGAAACAGCCCCATTGATAATAGTTTGTATGTGACTCTGGATCCTGAAGGCTGTCGACAGACTGAGTACATTTGACGTTTTGTTCGCTAGCTAAAAGAGTGCCAACATTCTACTAGATGTTCTATGGATGTTTTTAGATTTTAAAAAGGGTAGAATTAAGAATCCAGATGGACTCATACATTGTATTAATAAAGCAACAAGACACGCACCATATTGTACGCTAACAGAGAATGCACACAAATTGTGGTTTAAATTTTCAACGTTAATTAAAAAACCCGCTAAACATGCAGACTAACCGAGGTTTCACTGTAAATCAGACGTTTCATAACTAAAAGATCACTGAGTACAGCAGAGAACACCACCTCGGGTGTATTATGGACAAAATTTAAAAACAAAATTGTGTAAGAAGTGCATTCGAAAAACAGCTTCATGGAGGATGACAGTTATGATTGGAGGATGGACAGCTCCCTTGATGCTATAGTGCAGGGGTCGGGAACCTTTTTGGCAAAGAGAGCCATGAAAGCCACATATTTTAAAATGTATTTCCGTGAGAGCCATGTCATATTTTTATTACTCACAATACAAATAAATGTGTGCGTTTTACATTTTACAGTTTTAGAACACAATAAGTCTCTGTATTTATTATTTATAATAATGTTATACTGAAGCTAACCATTAATAAGTAAAATGCACAGTATGCTGTTTTTTTCTGTCTTTCTTTTCTGCATTTTCTTTGTCAAAAGGGTTTGCTCTGCAGAATTTCCTAGCTGATGCCTAAAGGAGGAAGTTTACTTCTAGACTTCTCAATGACCCGAGCAGGCTCTTGCATTATCCAGTAATCATCAAATTTTGGTGTGGGGCCCGCAAAATATTGGAAGGACAGTTGGCATATTATGGTAGAAAATGAATGAATGGATTAAAATGCATATTAAAAATGAAAAATGCAGTTTTATATTTTTAATGTTATTTTTTAACAGTGATTTCTGCAAAGTTTTACTTAAAACTGTCAGAGAAAAAATGTTAATATAAATAAATGTTATTGTGTAGTTTTGATCCTGATGCTTGAATTAAGGCTGCATGTGTCCTCCTGCTGCTGTTGGAATACTTTAAGGAACCAAGACAACAGTCGAACTCAAGAATGATGTATGTTATGATTAAAAATAGAAAAATCAAGTTGTGATTACTTTAGACAATTGCATTGTATTCTGGCATTCTAAAGGAGTTGTTGATGTCATGTTGATGTGTTTGTACTAAACAGCCATGTGCTACAGCTGCTGATGTGCAGACTACAGTGGTGCTACCACTTGCCTGGTCCAAAGTACTCTTGATGTCTGGATTTCATGTGCATATTTTTAGCTGCTAGAAATAAACCATAAACCTTTGCTCTTTGACGGAAGACATACTCTCAAGTTCACATTGACCAAACCCTAATGCTGTTGTCTTGACTTGTTGTTTGTAGATGCTCCTTGGACCCAGAGTCTCAGAGGAGATGTGCCAGAAGCAAGTGACCATCTCCACTCTAAAGGTGCACAAACCTGAACTTAAATAGCAAGAAAATAACGAGAGGCAGGTGTGTGTAATTAAAGGCGAACATGAAACTAGGGAAAAAACAACACAGGAACTCTAACTCGAAACCAAAACCGTGTCACGCAAACAACACCGGGATCGTGACAGCGTGCCTGTTTTTAGTCGGTTCATTGTCATTGTAGCCATTGCTGCCCATGGTTCCCCCTTTTGCGCTACTTCCGTTGTTGCTTTCCCTTATGTTTTTCGCTGCCACAGTTGTGCAGCATCTTTTCGTATTAAAATACATTCATCTGACCTGTTTGGCGTGCAGCTCGCTGCCCCCCGGCGGGTGTTCCGGCGGTTGCCGCCCGGGCCCCGCTTGTGGCCCTTGCTCGGGTGCTGAGTGGCGTCCGGCCGGGTCTCCCTTGCACCTCTTTGGAGTAGACTCGCGGTTGCCTCTTGGGGGGGCGGGGTCGGGCCTTTCCCTCTGTAGGGAGCCTGCTGGGGGGCCGTGCTTTGGCGTCTTCCTAGTCGGACCCTCGCTTTTGGAGGGAGTGTGGTTTGGGATGCATGGCTGTGTTCACCACGAACATCACCTAATTCTCTGTTTCACTCTGAGGCAGTTATCCTGTCACTGCAGACTAATGTAGATTTAATGTAGATTTGTTGCACATGTCATCTGGATGGTCATTGTTCAAGAGGTTCTGTTTCTTTTCTCGTTGTTTTTCTTGTACGTTTATCATTATTAGTAAATATGTATGTATGTGTGTATACATATATATGCACACTGTATGTGTGTGCACGTATGTATGTACTGCCCGGATATGTGTATGTGCACAGTATGTGTATGTATATGTGTATGAATATGTGTATATGTATGTATATATGTGTACATATGTGTGAGTGTGTGCGTGTGTGCATGTATATATGTGTATGTATGTATGAATGTGTGTATGTGTATATATGTGTATGTGTGTATATATATGTATATATGTGTATATACATATATGTGTATATATATATGTATATATATGTGTGTATATATATATGTATGTATATATATGTATATATATTCTTTTAATTTTTTTTTCCCTCTGTATTTTTGCTCATTTTGCTCTGTGACTGTTCTGGTTGTTGCTGAAATTGTGATTATCCTGGTTGTTTATAATATGGTTCAAATATGTTTGTGAGGTTCTTCTGCACCCTTTTCTTATATCCCCCACCCCACCCGTCCCTTTTCAAGTCAGGTCGCGTTTTGAAATGTGATTCTACAAAATTCATAATAAACGCAGTCAAATGTCAAGGGAGACTCATTTGGATTATGAAGTCTCCCTTGGCAAAGAAATTTTGCTCAGCATTTAAAGGCAGCTTGACTCCCATTCAGCTGTTATGATGCTGGAGAAGACAAAAAAATAAAAATAATATATATATAAATAATAAAGTCTTACCGATCACACACACACACACACACACACACACGCACACACACACACACAATGTGAATCTCAATTTTGAGGTTGTTCTCTAAACAATTTTCAAATAAACAAAAAATATACCAACTTCAATCTATGTCAATGTCATACTTAAAAGAACGCACAAATGTAAACCCCATCCATTTCCAGTTAAACAGATTAGTACAGATACAGACAGAGATCATTTAGACAGAACAGATACAGATACACATAGTGATGTACTCGCTCATCCTAATAGGTGTACAGACATTACTGTATGCATTTGTTTGTGCAAGCTACTGTAATTTTTCTACCCCTGGATTGCTGCACACAAAAGGGTGAAAATTTTACATTTATTTTACAGTGTAAATTAGTCATAACTGCTGCCATATATCTATTTATATATGCATACATATGCTTTTATATATTTATATATATATATATATATACACACCATTTTTTTCTTGTTTTTTTCCAAGGATAATTGTTGAAAGGTTTGGGAAAAATGTAAGCTACTATGTTAGCACATACCTCCCAATGACAAACATTTGATACTGTCAGTAACTGACATGTTGTCTTCTTTTGGGGTCAAAGAGCAAAAAGAAAACGGAAGAAATCACAGAGTCAATCAAAACTGTTTCCTCATTTACAGTTGGTGATTGCGGCAACCAAGCATAGTCATACTACTCTGCGTAAACAAAGTGTAGTGTTTAGTTCTTCTCTAAGACAACTGGAACCATGAGCAGCCACCACAATGACGCAAGGCTCTGTGCTCATTAAATATTGCCTTTCTCCACAGTAATTTCAGGAAAAAAACCCTTCCATCGTCCTGTTCTGGCTTTCTTCAAGAAGCTCATTCTTTGTGGTTTTGGGGTTAGCGAGTGCTTCCTAGGCGTCATGGAGGTGGAGGACCAATTTTTTGGCTCATCTAGTGTATTTTTTCGTTTTCATTTTGCTCGATGCGCCCCTTCTTCCTTCTTCAGGTATGAGTGTGGATAGCAAAAGCTTTGCCATAGGAAGACAGGAAACAAAGACAGGCCCTAGTAGATCTGTACTCCAGAGTGAACCCCAACCAGTTCTAGAGTGTGGTTTGTGGGTGCGACCAACTTACTTACCTCAAACAGACCAAACCTACGAGAGTGAAAATAGGGTAATTTACCCAAACGTACATCAGACCACAACCATACATGCACATTGTAAATATCCCGACAAAATGACCCAGGAGAGACGGCCCAGAAATGTCTTGTGACTTTAAGATGAAATAGATGAGCAGATAACTCATAAAAGAACCTGGCATGACAGATAAGGAGCAAACAAGGGAAATTTCACAACTCTAGTTGGTGTGTGTGGGAGGGCCGTTAGAGGAGGTCTTTGTTGATAACGGTGATGGACGATGCTTTCAACTTCCAGATTAGACCACAGAAATGGTCTCACTGGAGTCACAATCTTTAGTAAAGACAGAGGGAAGCACAATTGTCTAAATGTTGCATTTTTATGGTGAGTCCTCACAGGGGTTTTCCAGCAAACGCCTTTCAAGTGTGAATCACAGCAACATGAAACAGTTGGTGGGAATGGGAGTTGGAAGGAGAAAAAGTCGACGGTTCAGAGTGGTGAGGGAGGGTCCTCCCATTCTGTGGTTGGCTATGAATCATTAAGAGGAGGAATTTCATGGGCTCTTTGTTGTAGCTGTTGTACAAACATACACGAGTCAAACTGTGTCAACAAAGTGTTTCGTAAAGATGGCGAAGCTGAGGTGAATAAAGCAAATACGCATGTTGGGTATTTTTGGCTGGGTCACTGTGCACTGCCTTGCCCTTAGACTGCCGACACCGTCCCTCTCTCCATTGTTTCCATGACTACTGCCTTTTTTTTTAGTTCTGTTGGTTGTCTTTTGGATGACAAGGATATTTTGCAACCTGAAGGGGTGTTTACCTCACTTGCCTTTTGCCTCCACATTATCCTGCAATTTAAAGTGGCAATTCATGTTATCTAGATGGCAGGCCTACAAAGGTTGAACATTTTTTTGTGCACTGTATTACGCACTCGGCATGCAATTCTTGCTGAAAATGTTGTGCACTGGCACAAATTCCCACCCTTAATAATGAATTAATTACACCTAATTCAAGTATTGTTTATGTCTAGTACTACAATATTATATATGCAATGTGAAAAGTACTGTGTGTTTGCGTAGCAATGGGGAGAATGTATGTAATGTGGAGAATAGTGTGTGTTTGTGTAAAAGTCACATGAAATACTCTCCGCTCTTAACATAATGTTAGTTAGCTTGTAGTACCTGCCGATATGTCTGTGAATGACTTGGTACACTACTGTTGGTAAATAAGTGAATAAATAACGAATAAATCAGTATCAAACAATTTAAGTAACTACACAATTTGCACACAATGGGTCTGTATTTAAGCCATATTTACACTATGCATTAGCTATGTACAAAAATTTAATAAAATTAAAGCTGCAAGCAGCATTGAAAAGGCCCTCACCTGGGCACTCCTGAATTTGCAAAGTACCTTAGCTGTTTCCTCTAGAGAGATTTTTCAGATTAACATCAGGTTCAATAAAAAGTATGACTGACAGACTGAAAATTGTAGACCGTATGCACGTAAAGCACTGGTGGGAAAGTGTCTGCCTTCGTCATTGACCATCAAAGTGTCATAATTTGACTGGAGATGGTCACTTGTATTTGAAAACTTATATAGGAAGTAAAAAGTCATGCCTGAACAATATGGTGCAGCTCCCAAAAGAGACCACCCCATAGTGACTGGCTAGCGGCCAGATAAATTTAGAAAACAATTATCCCCCATCACAGATCTTCATGAAATTTAAAAAAATCAAGCGTCTTTTTCTGGTGTCGTTGGAAAAGTTTTTGGTATTTGGGGTCTGGTGCAGTTAACAGGTCCGCCCCGTTCAAAGGCAGCCATAAGCCGGCTTTGTACTATGAGCTTTCAGTGTACCATCCACATCATGCCCTCACTGAGAGCATGATGTGGAGCTCTACACATCGCAAGTGCAAAATCACATGTGCGAGCCGCGAGGACGAGGGGAGGCCATAGAATGAACACTTAATCACATAATCTGTTATTCGGATATGAGAACTTTGAAAGGCAGAGATAAAATAATAAAGTTATTTTATTTTGATGAAACAATGGCCAATTTTAAATTAATAAACCAATAAACAAGTTTATTTGTAGTTTTAAACGTAACTGTTTTTCTCTCCTATGAGGTTATGCTTTTTTCTTACAGCTGTTTATGACATCATATGCAAATGACATGCAAATTGCCATCGTCTAGTAACTTCAAGGACAGCCAATAGCTACTTTTCTTACTGAAAAGTTGGCAACAGTGCTTCAAGGTATTGTTTTAATCATATGTACCAGTTATGAGATATAATCTGACCATGGGGAGGAGAGTTAGCATTAGACAAACTTTATTGATCCACAAGGGAAAATGCTTGGTTAGTAGCTGTAGAAGAAATAGAGAAACACTGACATTCTAGATTTAGAAAAACAAAAATTCAATAATATATGAATAAAATAATATCCATTAATTTTCTATGCCGATTATTCTAATGGGGGTTGCAATGGTATGCTGGAGCCTATCCCGGCTGGGCAATCAATCGCAGGGCAGACAAACAACCATTCACACTCACATTCATACATATGGACAATTTAGAGTCGCAAATTAACCTAACATAGCATGTTTCTGGAATGTGGGGGGAAACCGGAATACCTGGAGGAAACTCCCGCACGCACGAGGAAAACATGCAAACTCCACACACAGATGGCAATTGGAGATTCGAACCCAGGTCCTCCAAATCTCCTGACTGGAGAGTGGTCAACATGCTAACCACTTGACCACTGTGCGGATAAAATAAATATAAAATAATATAATATTCTTTTCCTTTGGGCTTATCCCTGCTTAAATATATAACTAAGAAAGCAATTAATTTCTACACTGTAATAATCATACAACACTGTATATGTCCAGTCTAAGACAAACTGCCTTAACAGTAATACATATAACTAGTATTTAAATCTCCCCTTATTAAAGCAAGCAATCAGTTTTGTGCTGCATTGTAGTTCCCCTCTACATTTGGACAATCCTCTGCTTCCGACGTTGTGGGAACACGTAGCCCAAGGGTCCGCTGCTATGGCTTGGTTGGCAATCAAGGTCTTTTGCTTCACTGGCTGCCGAGACTTTTGCAAATGTATTTTGAAATCTCTTTAAAATAAATTGCTACAGAAATTGGACTTCTTGTTTCAACATGTTGTTTTTTTTCAGTCTTGATGAAGTCATGTGGCCAGGTGTTGTGGAGCAGAGATGAGGTAGATTTAAAGTACAGGGATAATTATACCTCCGCTTGTAGTGCTAAGTTTATAAAAAGACAAATGCACATTTTACAAACCAGTGAGGACACCACTCCTTATTAATATTGTTTTCACAAAGATAGCAAAAGACAACTTGTGTGTGCATCATTGTAGTGTAATTACCTATCAGTCTTTTGTGAGTTTGCCTACTTGTTTGGATGCTTACAGTCTAAGTGTCCTGGAATGTTAATGACTAAAACTGCACTGCACGCTTCTTTCAGTGGGATTGCAAACTGTGAAACACCTGTTTACATCACAACATCACCCCAACAACAGTCTGGTTTTACCCCCTGTTGACAAGCTATGATGATGTATAGACACCTGCAATGATGTCTGGTTCGCTCCGGTTCAGGATAAAGGATAATAAACTGACTGAAATCCTTGTGGTTGTGTGCTATCAATGTCAAAGAAATGTCTGCATCATGGATTTACAAGTGTGCGTGCATGTGTGTGTGTGTCCATACTAACAGGAAACCCCAGAGTAGGAACAGTTCAGTGCAGATAGACTATCCCGGACCAGGTGGTGCCGCTCAAGGCGACACTAGACTGTTCAACTGCCACCTGCCAAGCCTTTATCTTCATCCGCCTGCTCCAGTGCATGAGTGTCTATGTGGTCACGCAAGACCATGTGGACCGTGGCGAGAGATAAAGTGAAGGACGTCATCTGAAGTTGTAATGAAAGATTTGGGGGGCCTATGTGTGACCCAGTTTTCAACTGAAAACAGATAAGAGATGAAACTCAGTCATTAGACATTATTTTGTCAAAAGCGGTTGCCAGTAAAAATGTATACATGGCAAGTCCTTCACAACCACAGCAATGGGGGACCATTATGTTAACATTTGTGCTTTTCCAGTCACCAGTATTTACAACACATACATAAGTCTAATACATAAGTAAATGTTACATGTAGTTTGCACGCGCTAATGCAGTGTTGCTTTAAAAAAGTACATCACCAACCCCCGGCCTGGCATGCAGTGTTTAGTGCCATTTTCACATCTGGTTCTTTCCACTCCTACCCAAACATGGACCCTTTAATGAAATATCATCGCAAAATGGTTTTGTATAATTTTATATATAGTGATGTCATCAATCTACTTTATTCAAGTTGATTAGTTTCTTTAATAATAAACCAACATTGCCTGTTTTCAGCAGCTACACACAAAACACAGCTCCACCAAAAGTACAATATCCCAAGTTTTACACTTTAAACCAAAAATCCCATTTTCCCTAGTGTAAGATTGGATAAACTACATAACTATTGTTTTTCAAGCTTTATATTCGCCTTTATCTCAAAGTCAGATGGCTACAGCTAATTACCCAATGAAAGCAACATCCATTAATTCATTTTCTATGCCGTAGCCTATCCCAGCTGACTTTGGGTGAGATGCCGGGTACACCCTCGACTGGTCGCCAGCCAATCGCAGGGCACATACAGACAAACAACCATTCCCACTCACATTGTTACCTATAGACAAATTTGAGTTTCTAATTAACCCGCATTACTTCGCAAGTTTTTGGAATGTGGGGTGAAAGCTGAGTACCCGGAGAAAACGCACGTGTGCATGGAAAGAACATGCAAACTCCAGACGCCAAGCAAAGATCCAAACCCACATTTGCCAGATCTCCTGACTGTGTGGCCAACATCTACTCGGCCCCTCGTGTGGGCCATCATCAGCATCATTTTAACAAAGCACAAATATGTAGTAATTTGGCCTTCAGAGTCATTATGATGGCATAGTGTCTTATAATTTGTGAATAGCATTAATAGTACAACGATAACACGAGATCACCGACAGTCGTGGTCTATCATAAAGGGGGACTAGCCAGGACACCAAAGACACTAAAAGATATGCGGTGCATGCGTTATGGTCAGAAACACATCCCAGACTAAGCTAAAAACATTTCATATCTGTTATGTCTTATCAACAAAAGATAAGATAAAGCCCTGAGCTCCAGACCATAATAATGCAGGGAGACAACACCACCAACATGGAAACCATACCATCTTTATCCCTCATGATGTTTGCTGCCTTTGAAAAGTTTGGACCGGGCATGCAGCCAAGGTTGGTTGGCATTTCTTTACTTTCTGAGCATTTTCACATACTTTTTTATTTTACTTTTTTTTTCTTTGACACATCACAATCAGAAGAGTTTGACTCATGCTTGAAAAATATAAGGAAGGGAAAAAGTTAACTATAAAGAACAAAAGTGCCGCTGTCCTCCATCAGTCTTTTGATGCCCAACTGCGTATTCTTCTGCCTGCATATTTTCGCTGGTTTTGTTCATTTATGTGAGTGGGTACCTAACCACAAAAAATTGTTTGTTTATTTTTTAACAGCAACAATGTGCTAACACATTAATCTTTACAAAAAGAAAATATGGTTTACGCCACAATTTAGCTGAAGCTAATTTTCATCTGCAGATAGATTAAAACAACAACTTCTCTGAAGTGCAAGAAATAGTCATTTTGATGGCTGTACCACAGAAGTCCAGAAAGAAAAATACGTTAACAAAAATATATGGTCCTTGGCTAATTTGTGCAACAAAAGGCTCCACAAAAAAGAAGTATAAGAATAAATGCCAAAAAACGCTAAGTATGGAATACTAACTAGGAGAACCTACCAGGCTGGCAGGAAGGTAATCTACAGAAGAATGAATATCTACATTGGAAGCTAATAAGGACATCATGCCGTCCATGAAAAGCAATGACACAACGTCTTACTGCCGCCACAGGTGTGACTAACAAGGGGTAGCTCTAATGAGAAACACCTGCAGCTTTGCAGTACCGCCACCCATCATGGTAGCCCATAAAGTGATGTCACTGCAAAAGTATTCCCATACTAATTGTCTCCCAAGGGGAAGGAGGGAACGAACACCATCCATCCATCCATCCATGTTCTATACCGCTTATTCTCATTAGGGTTGCGAGTATGCTGGAGCCTATCGCAGCTGACTTTGGGCATCTCTGAGTTTGCATGTTCTCCCCGTGCTAACGTCGTTTTTTTCCGGGTACTGCGGTTTCCTCCCACATTCCAAAAACATGCATGTTAGGTTATTTGGTGACTCCAAATTGTCCATATGTATGAGTGTGAGTGTAAATGGTTGTTTGTCTGCCCTGCGATTGACTGGTGGCCAATCCAAGGTGAACTGCGCCTCTCGCCCAGAGCCAATCAGGAATGGGCTCCAGCAACCCCCACAACCATAATGAGGATAAGCGGCGTAGAAAATGGATGGATGGATGAATGGAAAATGGTCACCACTGATGGAGTGCGCAGTCTTAGGAGTAGGTAAAACAACAGTAGGAATGTTGAAGAGCTAAACTCACTCACAGTCAATAAAGTTACCATCTGCTCTCGGGTCAATAAGCGCCTCTATGGGCAACGCCTTTTTCCCCCATGAAAGTGTACCTTCAATTTGTAGGTGTCCGACCACTGATGGACTTCTCAAAGATTTCTTGTTGGAAGAAGATGATTGGCGCCCATCGGGACGAACAGGACAATGAGCAAGAGAATGGTCCACCTCCCCACAGTAGAGACAGATCAAAGCGCAGACGCCGACTTCATTCTGGTGAAGATGGGTGATTGGCTCCCTGCTGCATGGGTTCATCCCCGCTGGATGCCTCCAAAGGTGGTTCACTGATGCCCGAAGATGGGAGTAGTGAGTCCAAAAGAGTTTTTTTAAGGCAATGTTAATGCCAGGTGTGGAAAGGTGGGTATCATCGCTCGGCGTTGGAATGTGCGCTCCTGCAGCCAACCATCCAGTCAAATCTTTCAGCCCAGCGACACGAGACGAGGAAAACACTCCTGCATGCACATGGCAATGTACGTATTGGGGCCGGCAAAATGATCAAGCTCATTAGATAGGAATAAAAAAAAAAATTGAGCTACTCGGGGCATTCTGAACAGTATTATTAGAAAAGGCACTAAGAAAGCAGACTACCCTCAATACTTCACAGTTGGGAATGTTAATGACAATGACATTAGGGACGTAGCTGAGAAGTTTAATAACTACTCTGTAAATATTGGACCAAAGCTGGAAGAGGAGATCCCAAAATTCTGGTCAGTGGAGGAAGAGAAGGAGACTATAGAAAGGGACCCTAACTAAAAGGGACCCTAACTACATGTTTCTCACGGATGTGAGCAAAGAGGAAATCATTTACATTGTACGTTAATGTAAAGCAAAAACATAAACTAAACATACAACTGATTGTAATGAAATTGGAATGGATACGATACAAATGGTTATCAATGAGATTGCAGAACTGCTAACGCACATCAGCAATCTGTCATTCCAGACGGGCAAATTCCCAGACAAAATGAAGACGGCTAAAGTAGTTCCAATCTGTAAAAATGGAGATAAACATAATTTCACAAACTACCGACCAATTTCATTATTGCCTCAATTTTCCAACATCATCAAAGTTATCCAACCATACGTTGGACTAGTTCCTCAATAAGAATGACATCCTGGCAAACAGCCAATACGGATACAGAGCTAATATTTCCACTTCTATGGCACTGATTGAAATCACAGAGGAAATTACGAATGCTGTAGATCATAGAAAGTGTGCAGCCTCAGTATTCATGGATTTAACAAAAGCTTTCGATACAATCATTCACAACATCCTAACAACAAAATTCGAAAGGTATGGAATCAGAGGGTTAGTTCCGAAGTGGGTTAAAAGCTCCCTTGCAAACAGGAAACAATATGTGAAGCTAGGAGAATATGCATCTACAAATTTAGAGATATCATGTGGTGTACCACAAGGGTCAATTTTGGGACCAAAATGATTTAACCTATACATTAACGACATCTGCAAAGTGACAAAACACCTAAAGCTAGTACTATTTGCTGATGATACCACCGGTTTTTGCTCTGGAGAAAACGCACAAGAGCTAATAAGAAAAGTTTCAGAGGAAATGATTACTCTAAAAAAATGGTTTGATAAAAACAGATTATCCTTGAATCTAAGTAAAACTAAAATTATGCTATTTGGTAATAGCACGAGATACTTGTGAGGAAATACAAATTGACGAGGAGGAAATTGAAAGGGTGAATGAACATAAATTCTTGGGCGTCATAATTGATGACAGAATGAGTTGGAAACCACACATCAAAAGCATACAACATAAAGTAGCAAGAAATACTTCAATACTGAATAAAATAAAATTTGGCCTGGATCAAAAATCCTTCCAAACTCTCTATTGTTCTCTGGAGTTACCATATCTAACTTATTGTGTTGAGATATGGGGAAATAACTACAAAAGTACACTTAACTCGCTTGATGTACTGCAAAAAAGATTAATTAGGATAATCCATATGCGGCGTATAAAGAACATACAAATCCACTGTTTCAAAAATCACAATTATTATAATTTGCTGATCTGGTAAACCTTCAAACTACTAAAATGATGCATAAAGCAAACAACAACCGGTTACCAAAGAATGTCATACAATTTTTCTCAACAAGAGAGGAGAAATATGATCTTAAGAATAAAGTAAACTTAAAACACAAATATGCAAGAACAGCACTAAAAACCTTTAGTACTTCGGTATGTGCAATCAAACTGTGGAATGGATTAGGTAAAGAAGTAAAACAATGATCTACAATTAGTGGCTTCAAGAAACATTACAAACAGTTGATGTTTACAAAATGCAAGGGAGAAGAGATGTGAAATATTGTGTACATCCAAGGTCATATTACTTCATTCCTTGGAGAGTCAATTTTCTGTCTGTTGACTGTCTATGCTATGTTTGTTACTATCACCTTATACTTCTACTAGGAACTTTTCATCCTAGTGAGAACATTGTCTGTACAACAACGTTTTGTAACAATTGTTATACACCACTCATTACTATTTCACTATTATTATTATTTATTATGATTATTATTCATCAGGATGGCAATATAATTTACTTAGTATGACAAGGACTACTATCTAACACACTGTCACTTTACCTTACTTATGCATTCAAACTTAGTAACTGCAGGAAGTCCACAAATTCTAGTCTAGAAAACCTAAGGGGGTAGGATTTAATAAGCTTTGCTTCTTCCTACTCCTTTTGGACATGTGGAACTATCGATTATATTAGGTGATGTATGTATGTATGTATGTAATGTAATTTACATGCATGTTCAAATAAAGTTAAGCCATTACCATTTCCTTTACCATTATTATTTATTGTGTGATTAATTCATTAATTTATTATCATCCAAGGCCTTGTTCCCACGAGATTCACAAGACTTTTCTTCAACAGAAATCTTGTCACGTTTTAATCTCACGAGATCTTGATTTGCTGTAACCTGAGATGGTATTAGGAACACTCCTCATTACAGTATTCCTTGGACTAAGATAAAGACTTCTGGTTTGATCTTCCATCTATCCCTCTACTCTATGTTTCTATTTTCCCCCCAATCCGTCGAGACAGAGCCCCATAGAGACTGGGTTCCGTTCAATGTTTCTTTCCCAGAGGGAGTTTTTCCTCTGTTCCACTGTTGTTCTTATATTCTGCTATATTGAATTAAATTGAATTGCATTGCATTGCATTGAATTGAACTGAATTAATTCCTCACACATTCCAAAAACATGCATGTTAGGTTAATTGGCGTTTCTAAATTGTCCATTAGAGTGTGAATGGTTGTTTGTCTTTTTTTCCCTGTGATTAGAAGGCGGCCACGTCAGGGTGTGAATGAGTGAATGTGAATTGAATTAAATCTTGGAGACCACTAGTTTATAATATTTAAGTTTTGGCATCAAAAAAGCTGTTGGTGGCAACTTCATGCATACTCTGTCTTTTACTACACCGGTCTTGGTCTGATGACAAAATTGCCATTGTGAACGATGAGTGAATCATACTATGTGATCTCAACCTTAATAACTTTTTGATCATGCTCTGGATATAACTCTGAAACTTCATTCCGATTCAATTGTGTTTGTAGTTTCTGCATGCAATAATAATGATTGTGCTATGGAATTTGAAACATGAACATAACTCAAATTTTAGAACAGATTTTGATTGTTTTTGTGTGTAGTTTTTGTATGATCCAAGGCAAAATGGTTATCTTTGGCTCATTATCTGCATCCGAAATCTGAATGATATTTGTAATTCGCACATAAAACTTGAAATTTTATTTTTCTGACATTTTGTGTATAGCTATGAAGGACAGAAAATACCATTTTATTTGATCTGAAACTGGGACCTCAGCCTTTTCTATACCAGAAATATGGCTCAAAAAGAAAACAGATTCCAATCACCTTTTTGATTTGGTAGGACCTAAGTGCGAAGTGATTAACATCATCTGAATAAGAAATCTTGATCTGGAAAAGTTTTGCAATGCAGACATACCGCAAAAACTTGTGAACGTATTCCATTTGGTATCACTCAAAAGATATTTTCTGATCAAGACATGCCAAGTCACTGCAAACAAGAAATCCCATTTCATGAATACATTTTGAATAAAACTTGAAGATGTCTGTGTTATGTTGAGTGCCAACTCAAAAGTTATGGTTCCATTTGGACTTTTCCGTAGTACATTAAAACAACAGTACGTCCAAATGTATTATCAAAAAAAACTCTGTGGCTGAATCCTCTTGGAAAGACATAACGCATGATTATGAAATGTTTGGAAATACCACAGCTTTGCATTGCCTTTGCATCATTCAACACAGTAAACCAGGCATACTCATAAAATAGACCTCCTGTCTCATGTCTCCTTGGGCTGTTCCAGTCTGCCAGCAGCACTGATAATATTGTTTAGACTGGCTAATCTGTAGTGCCAGTGTGATTCCTTAAAAGAAAGAAAGCTTGTGTTGTATTTTGGTCACAAAGCGGCGCGAGGCATGAGGGTTCATTTAAAAGATGGTTGCAGTGCAACACTACATGCAGACGGAGTCATCACTGAGCGACAACAAAGATAAGACAATGCCGTCAACATGGTGAAAATCAGTCATGCCACAGTTGATACCATATAAGGACCTGCTGACTGTCCCCCCATAATGGTTTTATAAAGGACAAAAACCCCAAAATAGACTGCTACTTCACTTTTTCCACTCTCAAATCATCAGTCCTGCTAGTAACTCCTGTTCATTCTGAAAAGATGTGGCATTTTTTTAACATTTTGTGCAGTTTGCAGCGCCACCGTCTTGGCTCTTGTGGCATTAAACAGAGTGCAGTCTGGCATGGGGTTAACACCTTATTGTCCCAAGAGACATTTTGACCTAAATGTCTGGACCACGACTGCTCAGTTACAACTGCAGTCATAATTCAACTCCACACGACACACAGGCAATGAATCAGTCATTTTTATGAAGAATTTACATAAACAGATCCATTTGCGCAGGCATGCATACTCAATTGTGGTTTGGTGTTCATTATGTAATTCTGTCTGACTTCCAACACACAAGTGGGCTTGGCCCTCCTTTCCTCACACAAGAAACCCAACAGGCATTCTGTTGCCATGACAACACCAGAAGGCCTGTGGTTGGTTGTCTGGTGGCTTGACGTTCCAAGTAGGCCAGCATACATCCATGTACAACCACAAGTGATAATGAACACTTTTAATGGAATGCTCCAAATATAACCGGTGACAATTCTGCATAAAGAGCATGTGGGCTATTGATCTCAAGTGATAGCAGTGGAGCTGGTAAACCCTGCTAAAACACATCATGTGGGTGTCAGTATGTTGAAAGCATTTGTCCAATGTAATAGCTTTCATAGTAATCACAGTAATCACCTACAACAACGTAACATTACGGAGCGGGACAGGAGAACAAAAACTTTGGCAATACTGGGGTAGCTATGTGAGGTATAGTGCTGACTTGACACTTTTCATTGCAGCAGGGGGGGGCTGGCGTTATGACAGGGGGGGGCGGCACTTTTCATTGTTACGATATTTTTTGGACTACAAGCCTCTAATATTTTATCTCACAGATTGCTGCGTTTTTTGTTTTGGCTAACGAGCTGTATATTTTCTTTTTACAAATAAATATGAACCTTTACTTTCGTCGCATTTTCATTAGTGGCCTGGCGTGTCATGATGACATTGCCACTTTGGGTGTGTTCTAGTTCTCTACTGACTTAGCGCGAGCGTTCCAACAACACTCTTAATAAGGTTCTGTGTGTATTCGCCTCGAGTCACATGACTTGACCCGAGTCGCAATTTTTAGGACTTGTGACTTGCTTGACAAATGTTCCAAAAAAACTCAACTTGACTTTGACTTGATGTTCTTGACTTTAGACTTAACTCGGACTGGAGCTAATTGACTTGAAACGACTTGTTTTCGTTTTAATGCCTTGTTGTATTTTTCCCAAAATCCAAAATATACCTGTATGACTGTATTTTAACAAGTCGGCTTTCAGCTGCTTTATTTTACGCGTGCGCTCACTTGGGCGCAATCTGGCAGAACACAACATGGAAGACACTTATCCATGGATAAGAAGACACAAAGATTTTGTGAATGTTTTTTTATATACCTCGTTTCCAAACAGTGCCCGTAGCACGGCGGTAAAACGGCTCAAACATAACAGAAAAGTTGTTGTTTTTATTCATCCTCAGTTACCGCTGAAGTTGTGTTGTTCTCCTTATGTGGGAGTCCAAACGTTTGAAATCAGTTGGTAAAAAAATAGCCGTAATTTAACCTTTGACCCACGTCAAGAGTCACACAAGTCCCCTGTGTTTATAGCTGCCTCGGGGAATGTCTGTTAAATCAAGCATTAAAATCATCAAGATTTCGAGAATTAAGTTGTAAATTGGGACTTCTTCTTCTTTTCCTTTTGGCTTATCCCTTCAGAGATCACCACTGCGAATCAATTGCCTCCATCTAACTCTGTCTTTTGTATCCTCTTCTCTTGCGCCAACTACCTTCATGTCCTCTTTCACTACATCTATAAACCTCCTCTTTGGTCTTCCTCTAGGCCTCCTGCCTGGCAATTCAAAACTCAGCATCCTTCTACCAATATATTCACTATCTCTCCTCTGGACATGTCCAAACCATCTCAGTCTGGCCTCTCTGACTTTATCTCCTAAACCTCTAACATGTGCTGTCCCTCTGATGTGCTCATTCCTGATCCTGTCCATCCTGGTCACACCCAAAGAGAACCTCAGCATCTTCATCTCTGCTACCTCCAGCACTGCCTCCTGTCTTTTTCTCAGCGGCACTGTCTCTAAACCAAACAACATCGCTGGTCTCACCACAGGTTTGTACACCTTTCCTTTCATTTTAGCTGAAACTCTTCTATCACACGACACTTTTCTCCACCCATTCCAGGTCTGGGTCACGGTTGGGCTTGAGCATTGTGGCAACAACCCCAGGATACGAGAGACTTGGACTAGGATCCAGGTAAAAGTGTGTTTTAATAATAATTGCTGTGGTGCAGCAGCGGCAGGAATCTCTACACGTTCAGCAAGCTGTAAAAGCTTGAAAATCTGTGTACACGTGTGTTGGAAAAGCACTAATCCTAACATTTTTTAAAAACCTTTTATTGGGGATATAGTTTCCGATTGTTATGTCCCAGGACCTTTAAAATGACCAGTAACAGTTTCAATGCAGCCTGGTCTTGTTATGTTAAAAGACCTGGTCGGAGATGTTGCCAAGGAGACTGTTTTCTATGGCCTATTTGAAAGCCTTGGTAGGTGGTGATCATGGCAACTGATCAGTCATACTACAGATGATATTCAATATTTAAATTATTCCCAGTAAAACACGTCAAATTATCAAAACCAGCTGTAATGCTTAGTGACCTCTACGGTGGTCCAAAAACTACATGGTTGTTTTCAGTGAACTGTTCCTTATTTATATATATATCTGTAATGCGCCTTATCCAGCTGATGTCCTACCAAAAAAAGCATTACAAGATAAATTAGTCCCAGAGTCTGGATTAACCCTGCTAGTGAGTTTTGCTTTTTTGTGACATTTATTCCAAAGACTAGCCTCAACAAGTGATGTTGTGAGAAGAAGAAGAAGAAGAAGAAGGACAATGACAAGGAGAAGGAGTAGGAGATGAGAAGAAGGCTACACCACTGTATGTGAAGTACAGAGACTTACATGAAAAGCAGTAAAGGCACGCTTACAATAGTCCATTCGCGCTAAACATTCATGCTTTGGCCAGTTTGCTTGTCTCATCACTTGTACACCACTTATTTAAGTTATTTTGTTTTTTTCATATATTCTGCTTTGTTTTTATTGTTGATAATCAATGTAACTGACAACATTTGAGACAATTTTTCATTAATTGTATGACATAATAATTTGATACCAAAAGCAATACACATGAATTTCTCAGAATTATTAACATTGTAATTGGAATGTCAATAGCTTTTAAATAAAATTACAGATGCAATTATAATAGCTTTATTAAAGTAAGCTACTTAATGACACTCATATTTTGATACCACTATTAGACGAGATGTGCGCCGCTCTTATTTTGTAAGCCAGAAAAGTAAAGGGTGATGTGTGTTGAAAATGTGTTTTGATTTTGGCTAAGTGAGACAGCTATCAAGTGCCTCTTGAAGCCGTGGGTGTCATCTCTATTTCACATGCAACTTGCTAATTTAGTGGCCAACCCAAAACGTTAGCTAAAGCAGAACTCATACATGCATTGGCAAGCATCGGTAAACCAAGCTGACCCAGTTATCTTTTACTGGCTATTACTATACGTGAACCCATCCTCACAGTCGGTAGCTAGTAAGAGTATCAAAGTTTTTCGCCGACTAGAACGATGTTTCCAGTTGCCACCTCGACATGTTTAGTTCAGGAGAGGGCTAGTTAGTGTTTGTGAGGACTTGCCACTGTGAATAAGCGGTCCATGCGAGCTCCTGGGACTGTGAGAGAGCAGTGGAAGCACAGTGAGGGGGGACTACCGCTATTGATACAGAGCCACATGTACAACTTCCAACGTGAAATCAACAATGACGGAGACAAATATCCAAAGTCATGAAACTAACTTCACCAGTGTGCAGAATGAAGCCGCTTCTCATCCAGCTGTGCGGTAAAGAGAGAGGAGAGAGGGGACAACAAACATACATTCATGTCATGTCAGTCTTAGAGCAATCGCCACTGTGTTAGACATTTCGACATTGATGGTGGCCAAACCTGCCTGTCAATGCCTGATCTTGTCAGATCTCAGAAGCTAAGCAGGGCAGGGCCTGGTCAGTACTTGGATGGGAGACCTCAGAGGAACACTAGGTGCCCCAGTGGGAGGAAATAAACTTTCCTTGTGTCCTTAAGCAAGGCACTTCACCCACATTGCCTAGTATGAAAGTGGTGTGTGTGTGAGTGTCGGTGGGGCCGATGGCGCACACTGGCAGCCTCGCTTCCGTCAGTCTGCCCCAGGGCAGCTGTGGCTACAAAAGTGGCTTACCATCACCAAGTGTGGAGTGAATGAATAATGACCTCAGTGTAAGCGCTTTGAGAGGCTTTCTAAAGCGCATAACAAGTGTAAGGCATTATTATTATTGATATCGGTTGATATCGGAATCAGAAATTGAGAGTTGGACAATATTGGCCAAAAAGCCAATATTGGACATCCCTACTATTTAAGTTTATTCTTACATTATCACTCCTGAGGCAATGAGTCAAGCGTGTCTGGTGGCAATAAAAGTGAATGTGAAATTGACTTAAATGCTGTGACCACCATTTAGTATGTGAAAACATCTGCTGCTATGAAATGGACAGTGATAACAACATAAGCAGCGTAGTGGTCTCATTACAGTATCCCCCCCAACAACCACGGGGGTAAAAGTAAGGGATTGTTGTTGTTTTTTATAGTTTCTTACACCAAAACTTGACTTACATCATAGTCTACAAACAGAACCCATATATAATCCGAGACCCAACTTTAGACAAAAGCAGGATCTAATCTTCGTTGAAACAGTTGAAATAGAGGAGAAGATTTACTACTTCCTCTGTGTGCTCATGTGATCTGTAGCACCTCTGTGACCTCCAGGTTCTAACCTCTCTGCTGTGTTTCCTCTGCTAAAGGTCAACAACGAGTGGTCAGTGCTGTCTGTCAAAGGCAACACAGTAGTGACACCCTGGTTTCAGAGACCATTAAACCACTAAACCACAGTGAGTCCTCAAGAAAAACAAATCCCTCGCCACTGATGTCTGTGCCGCTTGCACTGTCCTGTGTATGGGGAAAAAGGTCTTTATTACAAACAACTCGGGGGCGCAGTGGGGCGCTTAAATACGTGACACACAAAAGAGAGCGTCTCATGGTCAAAAAAAACCCAGCAGTTTGACTCAGATGGTTTAGGTACGGAGCTCCCATGATGCTTTGCTTAGTCACGCTGATGGTAAGTATTTCTTTTGTCTGCTCGAGGAACATCTTTTATTTGACAGACTTCCTTATTAGACACTTGTTTGAGTCATCTGAGCAGAAGGTCTCGACAAACTTAAATGTTGTCTTAACAGTTAAAAGCTGGGCATGAGGACAAAAATGAACCTCACTAAACTGACTTCCTGCGTCTCAAGTCTTTACAAATGCCCTTGGCTGTGTCCTTCTGGCTTCTGGCTGCTTTCCCCTAAAACTTCCCATCTGACATCCATCGGCTCTAAGCAGGCCCCAAAGGAGAGCCGTAAAACAACCGAGACGAATGAAATAACTACTTCCATTCAAGTCAGTCATGTAATAGATCAGCACACCTGATAATGTACTTCTAGTAAGGCTGACACCACGTTAAAAAGGGGAAATGTGATTATAGTATGCACACAATGCACTTGCAATGGCACACCATTTTATAATCTATGCAACTTGCATTTTAGAATGTTAGAATTTTCTATGCTTTTTGGCCTTTCCTCACCAACTTCATGTTTTGTTTATGTATTTTATTTGGTCTTAATATATTATAATGTATTTATTGATATGCTTGTATTACAGTTAGGAATGTTAAACATTGCTTAAAATTGCCTGTACAATAAAGAAATGCTTTATGGTGGACAGTTTGTGCTCACTTTGGATGTTCCACTGTAAGTACATTTTTATTATATTTTACTATTCTAATATGGACAAAAGAAAACTTATTATGGAAAACTGACTTTGTAATTACAAAGTCATAACCTAAACACATTTCTGTACTTCTCGTACATTCATTTAAATAAATTTGGGCCACCACAAATGGATTTGGGACTACCTCCTCGCACTTGATAATTAACACTTTTTTTTTTTTTGTCCAGCATCATAACAGCTGAACGGGAGTCAAGCTGCCTTTAAATGCTGAGCAAAATTTCTTTGCCATGGGAGACTTCATAATCCAAATGAGTCTCCCTTGACATTTGACTGCGTTTATTATGAATTCTGTTGCGCCACATTTGATGCCGGACCCGACCTAAAAGGTACTGGTGGGGGGTGGGGGATATAAGAAAGGGTGCAGAAGAACCTTTTAATAATTAAAATAATTATTTAAAAATAATTATCTTAAAATAATTTCCACATTTTAATAGGACTGAATAGCTTTCATTACAACTCTGCACAGTAGGTGACGGTATGCATTGTCACTCCTGCTCCGCCAGATAATGGCAAAATCCCTGTCGACAATTAAGTGAGTTTGTTGCTATATTTAACAAGTATTTAAAACGCTGAACAAATCTATCAATATTTTCTTGTGCTATTAAATATTGCTCTTCTCAATTAGCAGTGGGCGCTGCTGTGGATCCCTCCTACATTTCAAAGCACTCACAGGCGGTTCCGTTTTGACCAATTATGAAAACTAGAAGGTGACACAAACAGCTACTCCCCCAAGCCCGCAATCCACCACCACACATAGATTGCCGTCCTGTAGGAAACACTGTATTTAAGTCTCTGAGGTGCCTACCCAATCATCAAGTGTGAAATTACTAGTTAGCTGCCAGTTGTAAAAAAAACGTCTCCGAGCAAGCTGCTAAGCAAGGCTACCTTACTAGAGGGAAACATAATCATCAAAATCAGAGATGTTGTTATGGAGATTCAATTGCAGATTCCCTAAGGCTAACCACAACTCTGCTGTGCTGCAACTCAGATACAGAGCTATACTGTATTATTGACAAATACATCATCATCTGAAATGGCGTTTCTTGACAAAAGTGTATGCCTAATCTGAATTACGCTGTATATTCTAATATTTACAGCATGTTATAAAATGATGAAGTTGACACAATAAAGCCAACTTGAGCTGTAAAATGCAGAGAAATATAATAATAAATCACCAAAGAACATACAATCAAAATACTTTTCTAATTTCTAATTTCCGTTGCACTCCCCAAGTTTCTCTGCCCAGGATTTTGAAGCTCCCTCTGCAAAGAGCCACCATTGTCTTATATCTCAAGCGACAACAAGAAGCCTCGATTATGTCTAAAACAAAGACTAACAAAAGCTCTGGTGTTGTTGGATGGACAGATTGTCACATATCTACACGTCACATTAACTCCAAATATATCCAAGAGGCTAAAGAATTTCGGGTAAGAAAGAATAATGGAAGTACTGATAGGTCTGATGGAGCTAAAACGATGACTGGAAAATGTGTTTTTAATACATTACAGATTGCTGGAAACATACATTTTTAGAACATACAGTACTGTATATACAAAGTGTCCTCCAGGGGAGACTCGGTTGATGGCTTTATCATACCTTACACACATTTTCCTAAAAGCTGCATGACAGTGTGGGGGGTGTGAGCTACTATAGGGCATAGTCAGCAGAACGTAAGGGGAATATATCCAAAAAGAACACTCAGGGGCCACGTTATATCCAAATGTGTTACGGTCTCCACCCATCACACCCCTACACACACACACTCACACTTGCGGGACAAGAGGCTCAATGACATACAGGTGCTTCACATTTATAGAAAGGTAAACTGTCCCAGGACACTCGTCCTGCGCAGATGCAACATAAAGTGTAATGATTCATATTCCTGTGCTTGCTATTAAATACAAAAGTCACAGGAGACCTTAGAATTTGCAACGTCTATCCTTCCACATGGGAGGAACCTCTGTGGCCAGATGGGAGGTACATATGCTCAAAACCAACTTTGGAACAGGCCTTGTCCCTGAGTGCAAGTTATTATATATTGTCTATAAAAAGCACGATAAGAAAAGAAAGAAAAATTATAGTGTGATCCCAATGGGACGGCTCATTATACAGTCACACAAGTTTATAAATCTTATGAGGAAAAGTCAACATCATGCTCTTCTGAGTTTTACTGCTCTCTCAAGGCATCCAATAGCATATCAGTTTCTCTTCGGAATCAAACCTCCTGTCTTACTCTCTGTCAAATGAATCTCAAGAGCCTCAAGACACAACATCTCTTCTCCATCTTCACACACAGGCATCACACACGCTACTGAATGATCTACATGGCCAGCCTGCATCAAAATTCATGTTTAGGTTTGTCTCCCTCTGGAGCAGATGAAAACAAAGCAAGGCAGGTTTGGACTGACGCACTGCGTCCTGAAACAGGGACATCTTTTTCTCGTTTTTGAACAGATGTCTGCAGCTTGAACATATTATAGTAGCAAGAGCAACATGTCAACACATCCAAATACAGTACTCTATCATCACAGCTTTAAGTCTTGCATGACGAGTTCTGCAAGACTCACTTTCTATACCACTTGTTCGCATTAGGGTCATGACAGGGTAGACCCTTGACTCAAAAACAGAGGGAGGGAAACACAGAGGGAAACATAATCATCAAAATCAGAGATGTTGTTATGGAGATTCAAACGCAGATTCCCTAAGGCTAAACACAACTCTGCTGTGCTCCAACCCAAATACAGAGCTATACCGTATTATTGAGCAAATACATCATCATCTGAAATTTCGCTTCTTGACAAAAGTGTATGCCTAATCTGAATTACGCTGTATATTCTAATATTTACAGCATGTTATAAAATGATGAAGTTGACACATAAAGCCAACTTGAGCTGTGAAATGCAGAGAAATATAATAATAAATCACCAAAGAACATACAATCAAAATACTTTTCTAATTTCTAATTTCCTTTTTGTCTTTTGCCATCAGGTGTCGCCACAGCAAGTCAATTGAATGTTTTAGTTGGCTAAAAATATTTAAATATAGCAAATAATTAAGTGGTGCAGAATACTATATGTGTGAATGCTCCAGAATTCACACAAATAGATGAAAAATGGTGCTTCACACATATAGATGAAAAATAGTGCAGAATACTATATGTGTGAATGCTCCAGCATTCACACAACTAGAACTGTGCAATTTCGGGGGAAATTGCGTGTGAATGCTTGCAACGTTGGGGCTAAACTGCAATGC
>QODF01000375.1:249441-261621 GCA_024372805.1 Oostethus manadensis | reverse complement strand
TTTATAAAGTACTGCCCTGATCCTGTACTCGCCAACAGGCTAAGTTTTAAAGCGGCTGAGGAGTGGACATCGAGTGAGGTCCAAGATCGCATCATTAAGTTCCAGGCTGAGGTCAAGGCAGGTACTCAGACCAGTTTTCATGTACCACAGGGGAGAGTGGTTAGCCACACACAGTCACTCGTGTCACCGGCTACGGAGCCAGCGTTACAACAGACCTTGCCGGCACAGGCTGCATTGCCTGCTTTTGCTGCTTCTCAACTGTCTGCTACAGCAACTCCATTTATTCCATCATCGCCTATTGACACCTCACCACAGCTTTCGCAGCCAAGTTGTGGTCCCCCACCGTTGGGTCCAGTGGCGGCTAGCAATGTTCAGGGTGTCCATGCACTAATAGGTCTTTTAGATCTGTTGATGGCCAATCAAAATGTGCAAGTATCTGCTCCCGCACCTGTCCCATCTGGTTCATATTCCCCAAGACCCTTTCAAAGGAGGGTCTGTCGGGTGTGTGATGGAACTGATCATTCTACCCTCATGCACTGCAGAAGGGGTAATCTGTGTTTGGCATGTTACTCCCCTGGTCACTGGAAGAAAGACTGCAGTAAGTTTGTGGGTGATCCTGCCAGCCAATCTAAACCAGACCAAAGCCACGTGTCGGGTAACTAACGCACCGACGCAAAGGGAGGGGTCGCGTGGGTAGTTTCCAAAACACCCTCCGTGTCGATGAGTCAGATCTCTAGCTTCTTTATGTGAACACATGTTCAGCTGTACCTGCTGACTGTGAAATTGTTGTCCAGGGTTCTCCAAAAGTGCCTGCTTTTAGCGAGCTCTTCTATACTCAGGTCCGAGTGAACGATAGGGTGGAGCTTAAGGGTATGATAGACTCTGGGTCTATGGCTTGTACTTTGAGTGAGGAGGCTGAAGGTTTGCTTAGGGAAGCTGGAGCCTTAGTTGGTGAACCCCAATCAGCAGAACGGATTTTGTTAATTGGTTGTGGGGGTAAGCAAACTCGACCCAAGTGTGTACACATTTTAACTTTGTCTGTCTACGGAGTGACGTGTTGTGTCCCAGTGTTGGTGATACCCGGTCAGCGTGACAAACTCATTGTCGGCTCCAATGTCTTGAAGTATCTGATGCGTGTCATGAAAAATGATGCTGGCTATTGGAAGCTTGTGTCTACGGTTTGTGAGCGATCGCCTCTTGACTGTGAACAGTTCTTAGATATGATGTCTTGCACCACCAGATGGAAGGGCGGTGATGTTCCTGAAAAGATTGGAACTGTGAAGCTGCAGCGGGCTGTTACACTTTCACCTAGGAGCGAACACTTGCTGTGGGGCAGGCTGCCTTTTGGTGCTCCAATGTCCCCGGGTAGCACTGTCATGGTGGAGCCTTGCCAGTCTAGGTCCGGACCGAGAGACATCCTTATCGGTCGTCTTGTCACACCCATGTGGGGTGACCGTTGGGTCCCCCTTAAAGTGACCAATTTGTCTGCTAAGTCGGTCACTTTGAAACGTTATTGCAAGATAGCTGATGTTTCACCGTGTATTGCGGTTGAGGATTTTGACATTGAGCAGAATGTCTGTCAGGAGCCATACGGTGTACTACGTGGGTTGGTTGGTTCAGCTACGACTAATAATGACTTGAGTTCCAGACTTTCTGACCTTGGGTTGGGTGACCTTGACATTGACTCATGCCACGCCAGTCCACAGTGCAGGACTGCACTTGTAAGACTCGTTGAGGAATTTCAGGATATTTTTTCTAGGCACTCGCTTGATTGTGGCGAGGCTAGGGGGTTTGTGCATCGCATCCACTTGACTGACAGTCGTCCATTCCGCATGCCATACAGGAGAGTGCCCCCAGCCCACTATGTAAAACTCAGACAGGTGCTCACCGAAATGGAGGAAAAAGGGATAATTCGGAAATCTATGAGTGATTATGCATCCCCTCTTGTTTTGGTGTGGAAGAAGGATGGTGGACTGAGAATTTGCACCGATTTCAGATGGCTGAATGCGCGGACTTTAAAGGATGCTCATCCGTTGCCACACCAAGCGGACTGTCTGGCTGCACTCGGAGGCAGTGCTTTCTTTAGCACAATGGACCTGACCTCTGGCTTCTATAATGTACCTATGTGTGAAGAAGACAAAAAGTACACAGCCTTTACAACACCTGTCGGCTTGTATGAATACAATAGGATGCCACAGGGGCTTTGTAACAGCCCGGCTTCGTTTATGCGCATGATGTTGAGCATCTTTGGGGACCTCAACTTTACCAGTCTGCTGTGCTATCTTGATGACCTTCTTGTCTTTGCTCCAACTGAGGAGGGGGCTCTTGATAGGCTCCGGGTCGTCTTCCAAAGGCTCAGAGAAAATAACCTTAAACTGAGCCCCAAGAAGTGCCATCTACTGCAGAGATCTGTAAAGTTTCTTGGCCATGTCATAGATCAAGAAGGTGTTGCAGTAGATCCCGCAAAGGTGGAAGTGATTTCTCAAATGCCCTTGGAGGCCCTGATGGAAGGTGATGGCCGCACGCCTTCTGTGAAGAAGCTCAAATCCTTTCTGGGCATGGTCTTTTTCTATCAAAGTTTCATCCCCAGTTGTTCATCTATAGCCAAGCCCCTGTTTGCCTTGACAGCTGGCCTGAAGAGGAGAGGACGAGCCACGCATGGTGCTGGCACATTCAGGAAATTGACTGCTGCCGATTGGACCCCTGAATGTGAAGGAGCCTTCCATAGGCTCAAGGATAAGTTATTGAACTGTGCCGTGCTCGCCCACCCTGACTTTTCAAAACCATTTATTCTCTCAGTGGATGCATCTTTGGATGGTCTTGGTGCCGTTTTGTCCCAACTGCCTGCTGGAGAGGATCGGGCTCGTCCCATTGCTTTTGCTAGTAAGTCCCTTAGCAAGTCGCAGCAGAGATATCCTGCTCATCGACTGGAGTTCATGGCTCTGAAGTGGTGTGTCACAGAGAAGTTCAGTCACTGGTTGAAAGGGCACGACTTCACAGTGTGGACTGACAACAACCCGTTGACTCACATATTAACTAAGCCCAAGCTTGATGCTTACGAGCTGCGTTGGGTGGCCAAGCTGTCGTCCTACTCCTTTGACTTGAAGTACATCCCAGGTCCAAAGAATATTGTGGCTGATGCCCTGAGTCGTAGCCCCTTCACGTCCTCTGTTAGTAGACGTCTCATTGAGGAGCCCTACAGTAGTTTGGTACAAGAGGCAGAGAATGCCGAAGCGGACAAGATTCAAGAAGTGCTCAGAGTCGGGGCCCAACATCTACAAATGGTCCAGCGGCCGGGGCCGCTGCCCGTGGCGGCAGGTTGTTTTGAGTCTGCTGAAGTGGACGCTGCTCTCATGTGTCACAGTGACTGGGAGACAAACACTGGATTGAGGGCTGCATGTCTAGCTCACTGTGTTCAGCAGTTCCAGCCTCCAGGTCAAGATTTGCTACCTTCTTTCACCTTGCGTGAGTTGGAGGACCATCAACTTCAAGACCATATGATTTCCAGAATTCTGCCATTTGTGATTCGCAAGAAACGTCCCTCCAGACGGGAGAGGGCTGACATGGATGCTCGGCAGTTGACTTTGTTGACGCATTGGGACAGGCTTAGGGTCCGGGGTGGGATACTTTACAGGGAGTCAAGGGACCCTGTCAGTAAAGTAAAGACATTCCAGCTAGTCTTACCAGCTGGGTTGAGGAATAGGGCGTTAGAGGGAGTTCATGATTTGGCGGGACATCAGGGTCAGGCTAGAACTCTCCACTTGGCCAGGCAACGTTTTTTTTGGCCCAGAATGGGTCGAGATGTGAAGGAATATGTTCGCTGTTGTGAGAGGTGTGTGCTTGCGAAGACACCAGAGCCTTCAGCACGTGCTCCTTTAGAGAGTATTAAGACGTCAGCCCCGATGGAGCTCGTGTGCATTGATTTCTGGTCAGCAGAGGACAAGCACAAGAGGTCTGTTGATGTGCTTGTGGTTACTGACCATTTTACAAAAATGGCCCATGCATTCCCTTGCAGGAACCAGACTGCTAAATATGTGGCCAAGAAGTTGTGGGATGGCGTATTTTGTGTTTATGGGTTTCCGGAGCGAATTCACTCCGACCAGGGTCCCAACTTTGAGAGCGAACTGCTGTCCGAATTACTACAACTCTCTGGTGTTGCCAAGTCCCACACCACTGTCTATCACCCTATGGGCAATGGGGGGACAGAACAGTTCAATCGCACTCTTGGTAACATGCTCCGTGCTCTCCCTCTCAGAGCCAAGCAAGAGTGGACGCAACAGATCCACACGTTGACATTCGCCTACAATGCCACTGTCCATGAGACCACTGGCTACCCCCCATTCTATCTCATGTTTGGCCGTGTCCCAAGATTGCCTGTGGATGTGCTTTTCAAGTCTGTCCTTCATGATCCTGTGGTTTCTGACTTCAGTACCTACTCCAAGACTCTCCTCTCAAACCTGTCGGAGGCGGCCAGCGTCGCACAACAACACACTAATAAAGAGCAAGACCATCAGGCTCGTCAATACAATAAGAAGATCAAGGGTGTTGCTCTGCAAGTCGGTGATCGTGTGCTCCTTGCTAATAAGGGAGAGCGTGGCAAGAGGAAGCTGGCCGACAAGTGGGAACGGGTCGTCTACACAGTTGTGGAACGAATGCCCTCTATTCATGTTTACAGAATAAGAGACTCCTCGGGACAGCAAAAAGTCGTACACAGGAACCTGTTGCTGGACATCTCCTTCCTTCCCATTTGTGAATCGCTGGACAGCCTGTCGGTGTCCCCGTCCTTGTGTGATGACAGCGTGGCGGATGGCTTGAGCAGCCTGGAGCGAGAGTCCTCCCTGGTACGGACATCACTGTGGGTCTCGACTGATTCACAATGTTGTGCGCCTGACCTGTCTCATGTTCAGGACCTACCTGACGCAACTGCTGATCAAGCAGACCTTCCAGTTGACCTTGACAAGACTCAGACCGCTTTTACTGGGGACGTGGACTTGCACCCGAATGCTTCACCTGTTGACCGTGAACCTCCTCAGACAGTTCCTGGTCTAACTGACCTTGATCGACCGTTGCCGCGTGGTAGTGTGATCACCCGTGCTGGCAGAGCGATTAGACCTGTATGTCGGCTCATTGAGACCATGGTTTAGTGTCTTTGTTGGAGCTGGTTATCTTGTGATATGTGGTATGTTAATTTAGACCTGTGTATGTTTTACAGATGTTTGTTGGTTTTGTGCCTGATATGGTGGGGACCGGGATTATTGTGGTGTAGGCTGCATCACATTCTTCCCTTGAGGGTTTAGAGACCTGATCAACCTCTGGACTTTCATTGATCTGTTTGACAGATAGTTTACATTTGAAGTAGGATGAGATCCTTCTGTGCCTGGTCCTTGGGATTTTTGGTGCTATAGTAGTGTTGGTATGTTTAGTGATTTTGGTGAAATTCAGGGGGGGTGGATGTAACGAGTTTAAGATGACATTTAATTTCACCAAAACACTTAACAGTATTGTTGTGATAATTTGTATGTAATTATATTTTGTACTAGTTTTGTAGGTTTGCGTCATGTAATTCTGTGTCAGTCTGTGTGCCTAAACGCGGTGACGTAATGACGTTACGGGGCGTGTGCGCGATCTCGTCCACACATGTGGCTGGTGTGGACGAGGTAAGACGTGAAATGTGTTCCCCTCCCCCCAAAAGTTGCGTGAAATGTGTGAAGTTGTGATTTAACGTCCATGCAGTTGTGGTTGCTACAATTGTTACTTTGATGAGGGATTCCACCAATGTTTCATTGTATTGTGCACTTTGCAACTACTGTATGTTCTTCTGCTAAGTGAAAACTAGCTTGGCTAACACCGGTTGGCTAGCGGGCCGTGTTGCCAGGTCTGCACATGTGTGTTTCATTTGGCGTCTTGTTTTTATTTGCAGGAGAAAGAAATGCATGAAGGGGCAACAGCTCATACATTGTATGTTTTCACGCAGGTATGATGCAATTGTTTCACCAGTTGTACATTATGTTGTCTACAGTATATAATATCAAAGTTAAGTATTATATGTGCTTTACCGTGTCACACATGTGGCTGGTGTGGACGAGGAGAAAGAAATGCATGAAGGGGCAACAGCTCATACATTGTATGTTTTCACGCAGACCAATAGATGACAGCAAAGACGATCGAGCCTCTTTTCTTCACAACCACGCAGAACACAACGCAGAGAAAGAGAGAGAGAAGGAAAGCGGGTTACATATCTTTGTTTTTAAAAAAAGCTTCACAGTAGCTTTTGTTTGCAATGTTGCACCAAACTAACGCCAAAGTGTAATGTGCACCCAAAACACTTGCTATGGAGCGTCCAGCGCTCAGCACGTCGTAATAAGTAATGTTTTGTGCTTTGAACGTCTCCCCTTCATTTTGCCTGTAACTGCCTGTCAGAACAGCGTAGGTCCACCAAACAGGTGGAGAAAGTACAACTCGCGAAGCTGCACAAAATGCACTTGGAATTTACTCTCTAGCATGTTCCCTTGTCGTGCTATGTTTGTTTTTAAAAAAAGCTTCACATTAGCTTTGGTTTGCAATGTTGCACCAAACTAACGCCTAAGTGTATATGTATATGTTTATGTATGTATGTGTATGTGTGTATATATAGGTATATATGTATGTAAANTATATATATATATTATTATTATTATTATTATTTATTTTTTTATTTTTATTATTTGTTCCTGTATTTTTGCTCATTTTGCTCTGTGACTGGTCTGGTTGTTGCTGAAATTGTGATTATCATGGTTGTTTATAATATGGTTGAAATATGTTTGTGAGGTTCTTCTGCACCCTTTCTTTATATAGAATATAATAGACCTTCATAATAGATGAATAAACCTTACCAGAAAAGCTGAGGAGTGCGATCCCAAGGTAGTTAGAACACACTCTCCGGCCCCTCTTCTTGAAAACTGGGACCACCACCCCGGTCTGCCAGTCCAGGGGCACCGACCCCGATGTCTACGTGATACGGCGTGCAACCAAGTGTCAACCAAGACACGTCCACAGCATCCAGGGCCTTAAGGAACTCCGGGGCAGATCTCATCCACCCCCCGGGGCCTTGCCACCAAGGAGCTTTTTTACCACCTCGGTAACCTCAGCCCCAAAGATAGGAGAACCCGCCTTAGAGTCCCCAGGCACAGCTTCCATGTTGGAAGACATGTCAGTGGGATTGAGGAGGTCTTTAAAGTATTCCCTCCATCGGTCCACAACATCGAGTCGAGTTCAGCAGCACACCGTGTTGACTGTGCACTGATTCCCCCTCCTGAGATGGCGGATGGTGGTCCAGAATCTCTTTGAAGCCATCCGGGAGTCGTTTTCCATGGCCTCGCCAAACTATTCCAATGTCCGAGTTTTAGCCTCAGTGACTGCCAGAGCTTCAGACTGCTTGGCCAGCCGGTACCTGTCAGCAGCCTCCAGAGTCCCATAGGCCAAAAGGGCCTGATAGGAATCTTTCTTCAGCTTGACGGCATCCCTCACCACTGGTGTCCACCAACAGGTTGTGGGATTACCGCACCACGACAGGCACCGGCCACCTTACTGCCACAGCTCCGATCGGCCGCATCGACAATGGAGGCACAAAACATCGCCTACTCGGAGTCAATGTCCGCTCCCTCCCTTGGAACTGAGCCTTCGGCCTCCGGGCACCACCCAGTTTTTAATTGCACCTGATCCCTTTGGCCCCTCCCACGAGTGGTGAGCTCATGGGAGGGGGGACCCACGTTTCCTTTTCGGGCTGTGCCTGACCGGGCCCCATGGGTGCAGGCCCGCCCACCAACGCTAGCAATCATGCCCCACCTCCAGGCCTGGCTCCAGAGGGGGGCCCCTGTGAGCCGCCTCCGGGCGAGGGAAAACAGAGTCATTTGTTCTTGTGCATCACTGGGGTCTATTGAGCTACTCTTCGTCTGGTCCCTCCCCTAGGACCTCTGTGTCATGGGTGACCATACCAGGGGCATGACAACTTAGCCCACGACAACTTAGCTCCTAGGATCATTGGGACACGCAAACTCCTCCAACACAATAAGGTGGTGACTCAGGAAGGTGTAGATAGATATATTTGCAAAGACAATGTTATATCATAATCACTATTCGATGAGTAATATTTAAATGTTTTGCAGGTGCCTCTATTGCCAGGTTGTCATGCAAAAGCTGAACTCTCAGCAAGTTCAGCTTGTATCTTGCAGTGCTCATCTATGGTAAAGACACACTGTCCAAATCAAGTTTGACTGGAAGCAAGTTAGGGGCCTACAAAGATGTGGAATCAAAGCTGCAACTGGATAACACCGAGCTTGATGCTATATTTGGTGAGTGCATTTAATTTAAGGCAAAAATGGAATCAGCTTAAATACGTTAAAACAAACCAAAGGCAGGGGTGGTTTAGAGCTTGCAGACTTTTCCCAGTATTTCTTAGCCAATCAACTGGAATATGTCTCCAAATGGCTCAAACCGAGTTATCCAGATGAGCCATGGCGAGATATAGAGCAAGCACAGTGTGATGATCTAGCAATTTGTGATCTACCATTCATCAGTTCAACCGTTAAACATCATAAATGTCACAAAATTATAAATATCAGCTTCACTCTGACAGCTTGGTGGGAATTTCTTAAAACAAACAAATGTTCCCTCTATTCATGTAATCTGACACCCATCTGGAACAACCCTGACATCCTACAAAGAGTAGAAATGATAAACTTTTCTCTCTGCAAAAACAAAAGGATGACACATTTAGATAATATTATAGTGGAAGAAAAGTTTGTGTCATTTGAAATGCTCATCTCACAATATGGAATGAGCAGCACCAAATTTTTAGAATACCACCAAATCAAACCTATAATAGGAAAAAAATACACGCCATATCAATTGAACCTGCAAATGCCAACCAAGGTGGCAGAATTCTGTAACCTCTGCACCACAAAGTTATTATCAAAAATATATAGGCTAAACAATAAAACAAAAGATTTAATATACCTACCAACTGCAAAATGTGAAACAGACCTACTCAGTAATATTAATCAAAACACATGGATACAAATATATTCAAACACATTTAAAATGACGAAAAACTCAAATCTACAGCTAATTCAGTTCAAAATTCTTCATAGGACTCTTTATACAGGACAAAGGATGTTCAAGATGGGTCTCAAAAAGTATCTCACAAAATATTTGCTCACAGTGCACAAATAACTCTGTTGATAACTATATACATGCTGTTTGGTATTGTACACCTGTCCAAAGGATTTGGCTTTAGGTATGTGAGGAGCTGTCCACATGGTCCAGATTTACTATTCCAGCACACCCCACATTGTGTTTACTTGGCCATTTGGGTGGCATCAATATCGATAATACCTCACGTATGGACCTTACTGCGTTATGCATCGCAAAGAAAACTATTCTCGTGAATTGGAAAACAAAAGCCAGTCTAATTATGAACCAAATAAGGAACCTTTTATTAGATCATATCTCTTGTGAGACAATGTCTAGCTCTTTAAACAGTCAATTGGAACAATCTCATTCACTCTGGTACCCGGTGATAAGCTCTTTCACTTCACTCTGAGAGTTGGGCGGCTGACAAAGGTGCCAGGGGCATACGGGCCACTGGGGGTCCTTTGGGGAGGAGGGTTGGGCTGCGCTGCTCTGCGGCGGACCGGTGTCTATCTCTAATGAGGCTGGGGTAAGTCTGGTGCCGAGGCGACCGGTTGGTGGTGGGGCCTGGGTCGTGGCCGTCGAGCCCCAGGTCGGGTGGCTGGGCTGGCTGGGTGTGGGTGGGGCGGCGCTCCTGGGCCCTGGGTTCTGCGAGTTGCCTCTACCCGGATGTGGGAGTGGGGGCGTATCTGACCCCCGGGGGAACCTGGGTTGGCCCGGACTAGCTGCTGCGGGGGTGGATGGAAGCGCGTCCCGGTGCCGGATTGGTGCCTGGGAGGACCTGAGTTGGGGGAGTGTGCATGGGGTTGGGCGGGTGTGGGTTTGTGTGAAGGAGTGCTGGTGTGTGTCAGTGTGTATGTTGTATGTCATATGTTGGGTGCAGGGGATTCAACAGTTGTGTGGGCACTGGGAGCAGTGGTGGGGCGTGAGGTGTGGGATTGTGCCTGGAGGGTTGCTGCCTCTCCGAGTGGTGGGGTGTGTTGCCCGGGTTACTCTCGGATACAGGGTGGGAATGGCTGTGGTGGTGTTCGGTGGTGCGGTCTGCCGGAATCTCCTACAGTGGCGCACCTGTTGGCTTAGAGTGTGACATCTGGGAGAAGGCTGCTCCCGGACTGTGGTGGCTGGGCGTCCGGGGCCTATGGATGACTTCGCCTTGTGCCGGCCCCTGCCTGCGGTGGGTCCCGGGAAACAAGGGTACCTACTGCCTAACGGCTCGTCCTCTGGGAGGAAAATTTTATTTTTTTCCCTCCCAGTCTTACTATCCCTCGTGTCCTCGTGAGGCCAAAAGGCCTTGAAAACTAGGACCACCACCCCGGTCTGCCAGTCCAGGGGCACCGACCCCGATGTCTACGTGATACGCCAGAGTCGTGTCAACCAAGACATGCCCACAGCATCCAGGGTCTTAAGGAATTCCGGGGCAGATCTCATCCACCCTTGCCACCAAGGAGCTTTTTGACCACCTCGGTAACCTCAGCCCCAGAGATAGGAGAACCTGATTTACAGTCCCCAGGCACAGCTTCCATGTTGGAAGACATGTCAGTGGGATTGAGATGGTCTTCAAAGTATTTCCTCCACCGGTCCACAACATCGAGTCGAGTTCAGCAGCACACCGTGTTGACTGTGCACTGATTCCCCCTCCTGAGACAGCGGATGGTGGTCCAGAATCTCTTGGAAGCCATCCGGGAGTCGTTTTCCATGGCCTCGCCAAACTACTCCAATGTCCGAGTTTTAGCCTCAGTGACTGCCAGAGCTACAGACTGCTTGGCCAGCCGGTACCTGTCAGCAGCCTCCAGAGTCCCATAGGCCAAAAGGGCCTGATAGGAATCTTTCTTCAGCTTGACGGCATCCCTCACCACTGGTGTCCACCAACAGGTTGTGGGATTACCGCGCCAGGACAGGCACCGGCCACCTTACTGCCACAGCTCCGATTGGCCGCATCGACAATGGAGGAACAAAACATCGCCCACTCAGAGTCAATGTCCGCTCCCTCCTATGGAACAGAGCCTCTGGGCTTCACCCAGTTCTCAATGCACCTGACCCCTTCGGCCCCTCCCACGAGTGGGAGGGGCCGTATACTTTAATGTACTTTTTAAACTTTAGTTTATGTGCTGACTGAAGCTATCTAGTTTTTAGCCTTACATTGAGGCTGTGATGTAGCCTATTGCCCCTCATCCCAGCAGAGAGTGCGTTCTTTTCTTCAACTTAGCACTGCTCACTTTGATGCTGCTTAACATGCGTAAACATCTCACTAAAGGCTCAAGCATCAGAGCTGTCAGAACTACCAAAACAAATCAAGTGTTTGCAACATTTCGATGCTGATGGCTTTAACAACCCCTTGAGAACTCTGATTGAGCTCCTGAAATTGTACAATGTGAAAGCAAGCAGTTTAAGACACACCATTGACAGATGGTTGTAGACTTTCTGCCCAAACCAGATCCATTGTCTCTTTGCGGATGTGATGACTATGTCACCTGCCATGTGAAGCATTAATTGGTAATGAGGAACGGATTGCACAGTCAGGCAAGGTATTTAAAAATCCCCATAAAAACAAGCTGTGTGTGGCTTTTTAAGACACACGCTTGATGTGAGTTTTGGGTGGTGAGAAAATAATTGCACAGCCATGCAAGACATTTCAATCAAACCTTCCAAACAAGCTGACAGACAAGTTTGTGGTTTCTGTCTGTCCAGAAAGGCATCAAGCTTCCTTATCAGAGTCTTTATTTGAAAGTAAAAAGAAGTAGTACTGTAAAAAGGTATGTAAAGAATAATCTTTTTTGTCTTCTTCATTGTCACTCCACCTCCAGCTAGTAGATGTCCTGTACCAAATGGCCCTTCACTAATGAAAAGCTTAGTGAAGTTATGGCTGAGCTGTGGCTTTACCAGCTGGTTTAGTAACTTAACTGTAAAATCAAAAACTCAAATTTTTAGCCTGGTCAAAACAGCAGGAAAAATCATGGCCACTCCTGCTCTTAGCCCACAAGAGCTGTTTGAGCAGGCCACATACAAACAAGC
>QODF01000375.1:209086-248954 GCA_024372805.1 Oostethus manadensis | reverse complement strand
GACCTGGAAAAGGCATTCGACCGTGTCCCTCGTGGTGTCCTGTGGGGGGTGCTCCGGGAGTACGGGATTGATGGTCCGCTTCTACGTGCCATTCGGTCCTTGTACAATCGAAGCAGGAGCCTGGTTCGCATTGCCAGCAGTAAGTCGAGCTTGTTTCCGGTGAACGTTGGCCTCCGCCAAGGCTGCCCTTTGTCACCGATTCTGTTCATAATCTTCATGGACAGAATTTCTAGGCGCAGTCAAGGTGTTGAGGGAGTCCAGCTTGGTGACCTTAGGATCTCGTCTCTGCTATTTGCAGACGATGTGGTCCTTATGGCCTCATCAGGCTGTGACCTTCAGCGTTTACTGGAGCGGTTTGCAGCTGAGTGTGAAGCTTCTGGGATGAGACTCAGCACCTCCAAATCCGAGGCCATGGTTCTCAGTCGGAAACGGGTGGACTGTACCCTCCGGGTTGGGAGTGAGGTCTTGCCTCAGGTGGAGGAGTTCAAGTATCTCGGGTTCTTGTTCACGAGTGAGGGAAGGTTGGAGCGTGAGATCGACAGACGGATCGGTGCAGCATCTGCAGTAATGCGGTCGCTGTACCGGACCGTCGTGGTGAAGAGAGAGCTGAGCCGGAAGGCAAAGCTCTCTGTTTACCGATCGATCTACGTTCCCACCCTCACCTATGGTCATGAGTTATGGGTCATGACCGAAAGAATGAGATCGCGGATACAAGCGGCGGAAATGAGTTTCCTTCGTAGGGTGGCTGTACTCACCCTAAGAGATAGGGTGAGGGGCTCGGCCATCCGGGAGGAGCTCAGAGTAGAGCCGCTACTCCTTCACATTGAGAGGAGCCAGTTGAGGTGGCTCGGGCATCTAGTCCGGATGCCTCCCAGGCGCCTCCTGGTGAGGTGTTTCGGGCATGCCCACTCGGGAGAAGGTCCCCGGGAAGACCTAGGACACGCTGGAGGGACTATGTCTCACAGCTGGCCTGGGAACGCCTTGGCGTCCTCCCGATGGAGCTGGAAGAGGTCGCTGGGGACCGGGAAGTCTGGACTTCCCTACTGGAGCTGCTGCCTCAGCGACCCGGATCCGGATAAGCGGAGGAAAATGGATGGATGGATGGATGGATGTGTCACATGTACTGTACCCCGAATACCAGCTTATGAACTCGAGGAGGACATACAGGGTCCCTCTGTGCAAGCATAATAGATACAAATTCTTTTTAGTCCCACTTTCTGTGAACATGCTCATTGACATTAAATGTACTCTTTCAACTTGCACAATGTGAAAAGGTAATGCACTTTTAGTCCTGTACAAATCATGTTTGGTGTTCCTGTCTGTCTGTTGTATGTGGTGGTGTAGCACAGCCTCTGTCCAATGAAAATTTCTCAAAATAAAGAATAATAAATAAAGAAACTTTGACTTTGATCGTAAATCCAGAAGAGACAGTCAAGACCTATGCCTTTAACTCAAACCGGAAAGAGACGCATTTTATCAAAAAATGAATAAATAAATAGTGCGGACAGTCGTTACAAGGCAAGCTAACGGGCCAGCTGCTAAAGGGAGGATGCTTAGAAACAAAGCCAAAGTGTATCATACTATGACATCTGACACACAAACCATAGGAGAGTGCTGACATAACTGGCTGCAATTCACACTGGTGGGAAGTACAAATTTGTTGAAAAAACTAAACTGAAGCACAGACGGCAGTTGTAAGTTAAGCTAATATGCTAACTGCTACACGGAGTTGCCTAGCAACAGCAATACAAAAAGGCCAAAGAAAAAGTAACATTTCCGGGGTAGTTCAAGCCGAACTACTAATTTACTTGTTTCTATTTTAGTAGAAAAACATTAGTATAATGCTTTAACTGTGTTATTATAAAAAATGAGGGGTAGAATTTTTACAGGACTTGATCTTGAAGAGACCATTATGTTTAAATTTTTACATGCAACTGTGCACTTGTCATTTCATTGTCTCCAGTAAGGACTTGATTTTGTAAAGTAGGTGTTTGCTTTACAAATATTTGAAAATATATCAAACTTGTTTTCAACATTCTGTTTTGTGATTTAAGGAGTATATTTCAAGTGTATAAATAGTAAGCTTCAAGTAAAATGCCAAGTATACTTATAGTAAAACGAGTAAAATAACCAAAGTTATTAAGAGTATATTAAAATTTACTATCATAAACTAAAAATAGGGACTCAAAGTAATACCTAGTACAATGACAGTATAATAATAAGCGTACCTTAAGGATACTTGAGTAATACACCAAGTACAACACTCAATATATGTTTGAGTGTGCTTGCTGTATACTTTAATGTACTTTTTTAAACTTTAGTTTATGTGCTGACTGAAGCTATCTAGTTTTTAGCCTTACATTGAGGCTGTGATGTAGCCTATTGCCCCTCATCCCAGCAGAGAGTGCGTTCTTTTCTTCAACCTAGCACTGCTCACTTTGATGCTGCTTAACATGCGTAAACATCTCACTAAAGGCTCAAGCATCAGAGCTGTCAGAACTACCAAAACAAATCAAGTGTTTGCAACATTTCGATGCTGATGGCTTTAACAACCCCTTGAGAACTCTGATTGAGCTCCTGAAATTGTACAATGTGAAAGCAAGCAGTTTAAGACACACCATTGACAGATGGTTGCAGACTTTCTGCCCAAACCAGATCCATTGTCTCTTTGCGGATGTGATGACTATGTCACCTGCCATGTGAAGCATTAATTGGTAATGAGGAACAAATTGCACAGTCAGGCAAGGTATTTAAAAATCCCCATAAAAACAAGCTGTGTGTGGCGTTTTGAGACACACGCTTGATGTGAGTTTTTGGTGGTGAGAAAATAATTGCACAGCCATGCAAGACATTTCAATCAAACCTTCCAAACAAGCTGACAGACAAGTTTGTGGTTTCTGTCTGTCCAGAAAGGCATCAAGCTTCCTTATCAGAGTCTTTATTTGAAAGTAAAAAGAAGTAGTACTGTAAAAAGGTATGTAAAGAATAATCTTTTTTGTCTTCTTCATTGTCACTCCACCTCCAGCTAGTAGATGTCCTGTACCAAATGGCCCTTCACTAATGAAAAGCTTAGTGAAGTTATGGCTGAGCTGTGGCTTTACCAGCTGGTTTAGTAACTTAACTGTAAAATCAAAAACTCAAATTTTTAGCCTGGTCAAAACAGCAGGAAAAATCATGGCCACTCCTGCTCTTAGCCCACAAGAGCTGTTTGAGCAGGCCACATACAAACAAGCAGCTGACAGGTACCGGCAGGGCAGGCGGCACGCGGCTTCAGCGGTGGTCGAGGCAAAAACTTGGGTGTGGGAGGAGTTCGGTGAGGCTATGGAGCACGACTTTCGGTCGGCCTCGAAGAGGTTCTGGCAAACCGTCCGGCACCTCAGAAAGGGGAAGCAGCCCCCAGTTAACACCGTTTACAGTGCGGACGTGGGCTTGCTGACCTCGACTGTGGATATAGTTGGTCGGTGGAAGGAATACTTCGAGGCCCTTCTCAATCCCACTGACATGCCTTCCGTAGAGGAAGCAGAGTCTGAGGATACGTACGTGTCCCTCGTGGTGTCCTGTGGGGGGTGCTCCGGGAGTACGGGATTGGTGGCCCGCTACTATGTGCCATTCGGTCTTTGTACAATCGAAGCAGGAGCCTGGTTCGCATTGCCAGCAGTAAGTCGAGCTTGTTTCCGGTGAACGTTGGCCTCTGCCAAGGCTGCCCTTTATCACCGATTCTGTTCATAATCTTCATGAACAGAATTTCTAGGCGCAGTCAAGGTGTTGAGGGAGTCCAGCTAGGTGAACTTAGGATCTCGTCTCTGCTATTTGCAGACGATGTGGTCCTTATGACCTCATCAGGCTGTGGCCTTCAGCGTTTACTGGAGCGGTTTGCAGCTGAGTGTGAAGCTTCTGGGATGAGACTCAGCACCTCTAAATCCGAGGCCATGGTTCTCAGTCGGAAACGGGTGGATTGTACCCTCCGGGTGGGGAGTGAGGTCTTGCCTCAGGTGGAGGAGTTCAAGTATCTCGGGTTCTTGTTCACGAGTGAGGGAAGGTTGGAGCGTGAGATCGACAGACGGATCGGTTCAGCGTCCGCAGTAATGCGGTCGCTGTACCGGACTGTCGTGGTGAAGAGAGAGCTGAGCCGGAAGGCAAAGCTCTCTGTTTACCGATCAATCTACGTTCCCACCCTCACGTATGGTCATGAGTTATGGTTCATGACCGAAAGAATGAGATCGCGGATACAAGCGGCGGAAATGAGTTTCCTTCGTAGGGTGGCTGGACTCACCATAAGAGATAGGGTGAGGGGCTCGGCCATCCGGGAGGAGCTCAGAGTAGAGCCGCTACTCCTTCACATTGAGAGGAGCCAGTTGAGGTGGCTCGGGCATCTAGTCCGGATGCCTTCCGGGCGCCTCCCTGGTGAGGTGTCTCGGGCATGCCCACTCGGGAGAAGGCCCCCGGGAAGACCTAGGACACGCTGGAGGATCTATGTCTCACAGCTGGCCTGGGAACGCCTTGGCATCCTCCCGATGGAGCTGGAAGAGGTCGCTGGGGACCGGGAAGTCTGGACTTCCCTACTGAAGCTGCTGCCCCAGCGACCCGGACCCAGATAAGCGGAGGAAAATGGATGGATGGATGTGTCACATGTACTGTACCCCGAATACCAGCTTATGAACTCGGGGAGGACATACAGGGTCCCTCTGTGCAAGCATAATAGATACAAATTATTTTTAGTCCCACTTTCTGTGAACATGCTCAATGACACTAAATGTACTCTTTCAATTTGCACAATGTGAAAAGGTAATGCACTTTAAGTCCTGTACAAATCATGTGTGGTGTTCCTGTCTGTCTGTTGTATGTGGTGTAGCACAGCCTGTGTCCAATGAAAATTTCTCAAAATAAAGAATAATAAATAAAGAAACTTTGACTTTGATCGTAAATCCAGAAGAGACATTCAAGACCTATGCCTTTAACTCAAACCAGAAAGAGACGCATTTCATAAAAAAATGAATAAATAAATAGTGCGGACAGCCGTTACAAGGCAAGCTAATAGGCCAGCTGCTAAAGGGAGGATGCTTAGAAACAAAGCCGAAGTGTATCATACTATGACATCTGACACACAAACCATAGGAGAGTGCTGACATAACTGGCTGCAATTCACACTGGTGGGAAGTACAAATTTGTTGAGAAAACTAAACTGAAGCACAGACGGCAGTTGTAAGTTAAGCTAATATGCTAACCGCTACACGGAGTTGCCTAGCAACAGCAATGCAACAAGGCCAAAGAAAAAGTAACATTTCCGGGGTAGTTCAAGCCGAACTACTAATTTACTTGTTTCTATTTTAGTAGCTAAACATTAGTATAATGCTTTAACTGTGTTATTATGAAAAATGAGGAGTAGAGTTTACAGTTATCATGTAAATGATTTTAAGTTGCATTCACATATTTTGAGTGTAAATTGTATTTCCACATTAAGAGTTACAAACTGTATGATAAGAATATTGAATAAAAAATATAATTTGGCAAAGAAAACAATAGTCAGTTTAATTGCTTGGGTGTGACTGCATTGGTTGGTGACAAGTTATTATGCCATTGTTTCCCTTCATTCTCTCTCTCCTTGTTGCAGACTTCCCGTATACTTGGCATACAGAACATTCCAGGGCTACGTCAAACTAGCACATAAAAGGATGGCTCTTTGTTTTCCTCGGCATCAAGCATCACCACTGCAAAGGTAACGCAACACAACTTAACATCCTACTTTTTTCTGTTGTATGTGATATACTGCATTGAATTTGTCTATCATTGCACAGATGGCATTTGCTCTTCGTGTGTTCTTCCTGCTTTGTGGCATCAGTGGACTGCTGACCGGTGTTGTAAGTCCAAATCTCACCTTCAGTAGGCAATAGACATATATTTGATATTCTGCTTTAATTGAGGCTGTCTTTTTATTTATCACTGTTTTTTTCCTCATAGTGGTCTTGGCCCTGCAAAAAGAACAAAAGTTGGTATCTGTGACTTAATTACACTTTTCAGATTGAAAAATACTTTTTTTTAACTAATTTTCTACTTAAAACAATTGTGTTGCAGATTATTGCTGTCCTACGGGCTGGACTCTGTTGAATGATCACTGTTACATCTTCCAACGTGACGCCAGGACGTTTGCAGATGCAGAGGTATAGTCGAATTTCACACAGTAGTTGTGATGAAGCTCAAGTAAACATGGCCCCAGTTCATGGTCTCAATCCTGGCACATTTGAGGCAATTTCAAAGATTGTGTTAAGCCAGAGCCAACATTTCATTAAACAAATAATGTTGCATAGATTAAGTAGGAGGAGAGCAAAAATAGTAGCTCGATGACGTATGGATTGATAGATATACACGATACACACGACACAACGTTCAGACTGTAGTAGCATTGGATAAAGATCAAATTTATGACTACATACTAAAGAGGCCCAGGTCACGTGTAAGAATACAAGTCTAAATGATTGAAATTAAGTTCTATTTTATTACTGTTTTATTACTGTTTTTCCCATCAGAAAGTCTGCAACCTTCTTGATGGAAATCTGGTTTCAATCACAAGCAACCTGGACAATGCTCTTGTTTATGAACTGGCTGTGTTGGGAGGAGCGGGTAACGCCTGGATTGGACTCTCTGATGCCATTGAGGTGAAACATTTACCAGTACCAAACAAGATAGTAGTAGTAGATGAAATTGTGTGCGGTTGTTATTTTTTGGAGTGACTCATTTGAATGTGACATTGTCTTTCAGAATGATGTTTTTCTTTGGACTGATGGCACAGACTTTGATTTTGAGAACTTTGTCTCAGCGCAGCCTGGTACAGATGAGTGTGTAGTGATTAGTACCGCTGGTATTACCACCCCAGGTCAAACCCTAGGTATAATCAATGTAATTCAACATAATGTCATTCTTAAAAAGATAGTTTACATTTTTTTTATTGAAGTTTCCCATCCCCATCAGCAATGTACTGCATCAACAGTGTCTTTTTCCCTCATTTTCTCCACTTAGCCCAGTTCTGGTCAGGTTTTAGTGTTGAAGAAAGTAGTTCTGGCAGTAGTTCACAGTGTTTACATGACGACCCCTGCGACACAAGAGAGCTGAAGTAATATCACTGTAGCGCAAAAGTCACTGTTGATGCAATAAGCTGCTGATGGGGATGTCATACAACTGCATGTCCAAAAATCCAAACCATCTTTTTCATAACTTTTTGTTTCTTTTCTAGGTGAATGGTTTGGTGCGGCGTGCACCTCAGAACATCCCTACATTTGCATCAAGGCCTCGTGCTGTTGCAAATACTAATCATCCCTCTTACTACCATATCAACTTTAACAATGATTTTTTTTACTAATCACAATGTTTGTACTAGACAATATCAAACTTAAGCGGTGTCTTTATATGTCTGGGTTTACTACCAAGTCTTGTTTTATTCTTCTTTTACACTGTCCAGTTGTTGGACAGTTAAACTGAAATGATCATCTCTCTGATAAGTAAAGGAACCTTTCAGCATCAAAACGTGTCTTATCTCCACCAAGCTTGTGCATTGCTTGATTATGAAATGGCAGCCAAATCCAAAAACATCTTTGTGTATTTCTTTGTTCAGTTGCCATTATTGTGAAATCTTGCGCATTTGTGATCCATCAGAATGTTAAGAATTGTGTAGTCTAAACAATACCATTAAAGTAATTTTTGGCTTTTTAGAAAAAAAAAAATTGATACTGAAACAGCCACAGAAAAAGGTTTCAATCCAAAATAAAATACATACTTTAAAAAATGCAATATTTTATGTGGATATGTGTTCCATATAAATTATGAACAGGGGTTTAATGGAACATATATTTACTCTCCAAAACAAAATTTGAAGACACTGATGTAAGACAGAAATGCAAAAATGTATATTTTGCGTTGCTGGATTATAAATGGGCCAGGGTTAGTTTCGAAATGCAAAAGGAACAAGACAAAACATTTTTCAAATAATTTATTTATTCATAATTTATAAAAACCACCAAGGTAAACTGCCACTTTTTTGGAATTATATCCCATCATCCACAATCTTTACTGGGACATGAACAGACGAATTTCTGTGTGTTTTAAAGATATAAACAAGTTGAAAACAAGGCAGCTATTAAGGAACCTAATGGGACACACATAAAACATAAAGCCCGCTATTAAAACACCTCCAACAATGTTTTATCGTCTTATATACAACCTGCACATTTTTTTCCCTCATTAAGCACTACTGGAACTTTGTTTTTTTTCATTGATTTCCCATTGCAAAATAGAAATGAACTCTACACATTTTCATTCATTCATTTTCTATGCCGCTTATCCTCATTAGCGTCGCGAGTATGCTGGGGCCTATCCCAGCTGGCTTTGGGCGGGAGGCGGGGTACACCCTGGACTGGTCCCAGTCAATCGCAGGGCACATATTCTACACATTTTCCAAACTCTAAAACAAAAAACACAGCACCAGTGGCGGCAGCTCCAATATGTAGCATCACCTTTTGGTAGTGGCCTGAGGCATCATTGTGGCTAGTCGGTGTGGTGTGGCATCTATGCCATAAATGTAGTTGTTGCATTAATGCCTACAATAATAATAATATGCATTACATTATGTAAATGAACAGTGTTGTTGCCGTTTTTTGGAAATTTTCTCTAAAGGCTTTTGGTTGCTTCTAATTATGTGTATTGCTAGCTGCCTCTTTTTGAGACATATATCTTTAGAGCACAGAAAAAAGAAAGACAAGCCATAGACAAGGTGTATGTACCGCAATGCCATGCCATGGCATTGCACCATACAACAACAAGCACCATATCATAACTAGCCCTTTACATTTCTCTACCTTCCTGCTGTCACTGTGCACCATCTCCATTTTCCCACCTCTTCCTCCACGCACCTACCCTGTTTTCTATTTTCCTTAGCAAAAGTTTATTCAACTGTACTATATAATAATGATACTGAATTACACTTGTTATGCACTTTATCAAAGCGCTTACACTGAGGTCTACATTGTTCATTCACACCACACTTGGTGATGGTAAGCCACTATGTAGCCACAGCTGCCCTTGGGCAGACTGACGGAAAGTGAGGCTGCCAATGTGCGCCATCAAACCCTCCGACCACCACTTTTGTACTTGGCAATGTGGGTGACGTGCCTTGCCTAAGGGCACAAGGAAAGTTTTTATTTCCTCCCACTGTGGCACCTAGTGTTCCTCTGAGGTCTCCCATCCAAGTACTGACCAGACCCTGCCCTGCTTAGCTTCTGAGATCTGACGTGATCAGGCTTTGACAGGCAGGTTTGGCAGGTTATACTTCTTTTATACTAAAACTGAGGGAGTATACTTCTAAACTATATTTTGTATACTTAAGATTAATACATTGAAGTATACTTGGCTTATACTGACAAGTATAAACACAAGTCTATGACTAAGACTTACACTGATACCTTAACACCAAAACTTATACTTTGTACATAGTTCTTCCACTAAGTACTGCTCCAAGTGCATACTAAGGTGAAGTAATTGACTTGTTCTTTACATTTTTAGTATGTGTGCTCAATTACATTATATTTATCTCTGTTAAATTGATACACAAAAACAGATAAACATTTGGCATTGACTTTATTGATCAAGCTAGTCTCTAATATGGGTATTCATATGGCATATGGCTATTCATATTTTGATCATATCAGGGCAGACAGCATTACAGTGTCAGGTTTTTTTATCGTCATATATGAAAGTACTTTGTACATTGATTTGTGAATCTTTACACACAGGCCTATCTGATTTACTAAGCACCTCAACTAATACACAACACTGTTTGCCACACAAACAAAAGGCAGAGATTTGATGTGAACATGTTTGTTTAAAAACAACCAAGTCATTCATTAAACAAAATGTACCATCTTTGAAAAATGCAGCACTGTTGTATCGCTCTTTAGTCTGTCATAGTTTTGACTGGGATATACAAGTCCATCAACCAAAAAGCGATTGTAAAACCAAAAGCAGTTTCTTAGATTTCGACACAACTTTTCCATGACAAACCTTTATGACATTTTTATACTTGTTTGCATTGTGGAATGACCCAAACCACTGACATTTTTATTTAATGTTTCACAATTTTCTGTTTTCATTTTACTAAAATAAAGTTCTTCAACAAAAGATTCAACCTTTTCATGTTTTTGGTGGATTGTGTTCTTAGCCCTTACTGGCAATTCTTGCCACAACAGAAATGTTCTGACTATTTCTGAGGGGACATACTGTGTTCCATTAAAATATTTAATCAGGGTGCCCATATTGGTTTAAAATGAAAAAGTTGGTCCATAATGGTCCCCATTGCTTGACACTTTGAGCATTGCGTGTTGGCAAGTGAATATTAAAAGTCATGTTGTTTTTTTCCATACAGTCGTTGGAACCATTGACAATTTTTTACGGCCAGCTCTGCTATCAAGATGCGTTTGGTTGTTATGGTGTCCTGCAGTAATGTATACATGCCAAACACCAGCTGTAATAAATGGTTCCAAAATCTTAAAGGGAGTATGCCCTTCAGCATAGGTAGAGAAAAGCAAAGGAGAAATGCTCGCCACTCAGAAGCTTTCCAGAACTTCCTTTCAGTTAGTGACCTAGCATCCTAGTGATCTCAACTGGTGGTTTGACTTGTACAAGTCGCCTATCAACTTTATCAATCACTTTACCCATGTACCAGGGGGAATCACTGTTTGTTGCATCAAACCACACTGTAGAGAGTTGTCTAGTGACTTCAACACATACATTGTGTTAATATTCAGGGATGAAGCCGTTTCTCATTTGGAAGTACTTGAAGTTGCATTAAAGGAGATGGCTCTTTGACTCCATACACTGGCTCATTAGTTGTACCCAACACTGCACGATTAAAATGATCCCTCTAATTTTGAGGTGGGGGTTTGGGTTGTTCGTATGGATAAGATTCACCACCTCTGTGCAAGCAAAAATCACAGCCGTAAAAAACATTGAACTGTCTGGTGTTGCGAAGCAATGGACGAGCCAAAGAATCATTGCTACCAATCACAACAAACACTTTGGAAACATGTGCCAGTGAATATCTTCAGTCTCTAAAATTGAAGCTTATTTCACGAATGATGTCAGCAATGTAAATGGTTTTAGTGGCCTAAACAACAAAGCTGACATCAAAATGTGCCTTTTTCCTATTTATGGTTCCAGTTCAATTATCTGGCACTGAATCGGCCAAATGCTGCATTTAGAGCTTTTGAACACTGGTGCACCATCACAATTTCAAACCAGGGTCAAATTATTTTTTCCAAGGACTCCGCTGTCACAAAATTGTTGATACTCTCCACCAAACTGTAAGTCAGTAAAAACACCAAAGGATCTACTTTTTTCAGTGAGACTGACATCATGTTCCTGCAGAAGGTCTTTAATCTGTGCACAAAGAGGAATTACAAGAATGTAGAAGCCCTCTTTTAAACTTGTCTTGGCATCAAATACCGTGTTGCAACTGGTACAACGAGGGGGTAGTGGGCACTAATGCCCAAGGTATGCTTAACATTTTCACAATAAAAGTGACCTTCATGCTGTGATGAACTTCAAAATTATTTGTAAAAAAAGGTCACTTGAGGGTGGAATCAAACCTGGAAACATTAGGTTGCACAGTTTCAGTAAATGAGTAAGTGCTTTGCCTGTTAAATTGTTCCGCAGAACACAGGACATCAGCATCAATAAACAGTCTCCCTTTGAAACAGGTGCACCAAAATATAGCGGCTCGTCACCATCTGCTTGGTCTTCAATGCTCTGTTGATATAGGAATAAAAATAACAAAAGCACGTGTAAATTAGAATGACTAACAGTAAACACATACAAGTATGTATTATCATCATTATTATTATTTAGTAACATTGTCTCCTAATGTTCCAATTGTATGTATTGTGTGAACAGTTACTACTAACAATGTCTTATTGAACCACCATCTACATACCATTGGAAATTTCTGTTTATTTCCTCTTATACTCCGCTCCATCACGCCTTCGTCAACAGCATGGTTTTCAGCTTCATCAATAGCAACACCAATCAAATCCTCTTCAGAATGTGTCAGGGCATTATCAGTCTTCAGTGTGGCAAGGGCTCAAAATCTATGTATGTGAGGTGTAAAAGCAGTCATCTATTAGATACTTTTTTGATTATTAGTAGTTGAATAATAATAATTGGTGCACTGTTGACACTTGACACACACACTGATGTATATTGCTATGCTAACAAACTTGGCCTAATGTATTCCCCCGCCCCAATGTACCTCTTGAATGTCCATATCCAACAGGCTAGTCGTGGAAGAGTTCTCACTATCAAGTTCATCTTCACTGCTGGGATTGTTGAGTTCTTCCTCTCCACTGGTCAAAGTGTTACTCATTTGACCATCTGTGTTCATATCATCAGCATGACTGCTATTCCATAGTTTAACAAGGGAAAGACAATTAAATACTGAATCATTCAACTCCCTTTATCTCAAGTCTAATCATCAAGTCATAACCAGAGTAGATGTGAACTTTTCAGACAACTTCATAGTGCTTTCCACCTCAACTGCTTGTTGTGCTATGAGAGAAAAATAAGTCATTGATGTGGCATATGATAGGTGCTTATGATAATGTACCTACAACCTAAAAACACCACTTAGGAACTATTCTTAAACTCGACTAAAGTCTCCATATGAGACAGTACATCGTGCATGAATATCAATTGCCCTTGAAAACAAAACCAGACTCAACTTTACTTATACTGCTAATTTAATTAAAAATAAATCTCACCTGCACAGTTTGTAAGTAGCCAGCTAGCTGCTGTGTTCATATCTTTACTTTAAACATTACGATTTTACATTTTTTATCTGTTACTTACTTTTACTTCACATCTGTACTTGGTAGTCAATGGAATATCTGCAGTGTAATCCTCCATATATCGTTTATAAGGTGCACAACAATTTTGCCATTTTAGTTTAACTCTAATGACCTAGTTCAGCTTCTCACACGTGTAGCTGTGCTCTTTGATTGGATGGTATTGCGTTGACTTCTGCAATGGTCCCGCCCCCTACTTGGAACTCAATTTTAAATTAGCTTCGTGTTACACATTTCTAGGTATGATCAGTCAGCATTGCAGTTGATTCTGTAAATGCTACTAAATCTTCATTAACATGGATGTTATAATACCGGTTATATGCCGGTTAAAAACATCCATCCATCCACCCATTTTTCTCCGCTTATCCGGGTCCGGGTCGCTGGGGCAGCAGCTTCAGTAGGGAAGTCCAGACTTCCCGGTCCCCAGCGACCTCTTCCAGTTCCATTGGGAGGATGCCAAGGAGTTCCCAGGCCAGCTGTGAGACATAGTCCCTCCAGCGTGTCCTAGGTCTTCCCGGGGGCCTTCTCCCGACTGGGCATGCCCGAAACACCTCACCAGGGAGGCGCCCGGGAGGCATCCGGACTAGATGCCCGAGCCACTTCAACTGGCTCCTCTCAATGTGAAGGAGTAGCGGCTCTACTCTGAGCTCATCCCGGATGGCCGAGCTTCTCACCCTATCTCTTAGGGTGAGTCCACACACCCTACGAAGGAAACTCATTTCCGCCGCTTGTATCCGGGATCTCATTCTTTCGGTCATGACCCATAATTCATGACCATAGGTGAGGGTGGGAACGTAGATTGATCGGTAAACAGAGAGCTTTGCCTTCCGCCTCAGCTCTCTCTTCACCACGACGGTCCGGTACAGTGACCGCATTACTGCAGATGCTGCACCGATCCGTCTGTCAAACTCACGCTCCAACCTTCCCTCAGTCGTAAACAAGAACCCGAGATACTTGAACTCTTTCACCTGAGGCAAGACCTCACTCCCCACCCGGAGGGTACAGTCCACCCATTTCCGACTGAGAACCACAACCTCAGATTTGGAGGTGCTGAGTCTCATTCCAGAAGCTTCACACTCAGCTGCAAACCGCTCCAGTAAACGCTGAAGGCCATAGCCTGATGAGACCATAAGGACCACATCGTCTGCAAATAGCAGAGACGAGATCCTAAGGTCACCAAGCTGGACTCCCTCAACACCTTGAATGTGCCTAGAAATTCTGTCCATGAAGATTACTAACAGAATCGGCAACAATCCTCAGACTCTGCTTCCTCTACGGAAGGCATGTCAGTGGGATTGAGAAGGGCCTCGAAGTATTCCTTCCACCGACCAACTATATCCACAGTCGAGGTCAGCAAGCCCCCGTCCGCACTGTAAACAGTGTAAACTGAGGGCTGCTTCCCCTTTCTGAGGTGTCGGACGGTTTGCCACAACCTCTTCGAGGCCGACCGAAAGTCGTGCTCCATTGCCTCACCGAACTCCCCCCACACCCGAGTTTTTGCCTCGACCACCGCTGAAGCCGCGTGCCGCTTGGCCTGCCGGTACCGGTCAGCTGCTTCGGGAGTCCCGCAAGCCATCCATGCTTGATAGGACTCCTTTTTCAGCGGAGCGGGGTTAAAAACATTCTAAATTAAATGTAATTTTGACAGAAAAGAAAAATGTCAATGTGTGCTGAAATAGAGTCTGCAAACCAAATGATAGAAGAGGTTAGGAAGCAGCTGGCAAACTAAATATCTTCAGAGGTAAAATAAATTACTATTACAGTTGAGTTGATGCAGTAATTATAGTGCTGATAAGCCTGATTCTTTGATTTCACGTGTTTTGGTGTAGTTGACTAACTCAAGTGAGGAGTCATCAGTTGAGGACCAGCTGCGCAGAAACTTTAGTGGGGCACAGAAGAAACTGAAAGAGCTTCAGAGAGAAATCAAGAGTCTGAAAGGAGACCATGTGAAAGACATACTAGATGCCATGAGTGGTATTTTCTGTTTATTAATTCAAGAGGGTTAAACCAAATTATAAAACAAAAACTTTTATTGGCTGATGATGTGCCTATATACTGATTCCCAAAGTCAGACAGAAACTGTGGGTGTGCAGGTCAGGCATACTAAACTGAATTTAATAGCACAATAAACCAAACTTTTCCCAAATTCAAAGGAATTACTAATATAATTGCCCGATAATTAGATTTGTATATTGTGCAGCCTTGCTTATTTAATTTAACATGAATACTCCCATAAGGAAGCATTGAAATCTGAAAAATAGAGACTCACAAATCACACAGACAAACAATTGCTGCTAGGGCGAGCTGGGATCTACTGCCAAGTGTGGAACAATGTCCACACCTGGCCTCAACCTGATATTTATAGGTTATGGCTAATTCAGTCTCCTCCTGCTTCGTGTTCCTACCTAACAAGTTCCACTTCCAGTCATGGTCTTCATAACAAAAATGACTAATTTATTATTTTAAATGGTATCAAAATACAGTAATGACACAAAGCTTTTGTTACCTTCTTATCAATTTTTTACAGAGCTTCCAGCAGTAGTGACAATGCTGAAAGAGATCATAGAAAAAAATCCCAGTTCACAAATCACAAACTCCTGCATTCACCTGGTCAAAACTATCACTGTCTGTACACCAGACAGTTTCTGCACCTGCTTCCCTTCAAGTATCTCACCCTGATGATATGGTAAATACCTCAAAATGTATTGATATTGCACTGTATGTGTTTATTCGTGAGGGAAAGGTTTGCTGTACTATTTCCCTCTACATCATTTGATTGTACACATAAATTAGAAAGAAAGCACATTAATCAACAATGTACTGGATATACTGTATACTATTCAGGAGTTAGTCTATAGACCTATGCATGTTCTTGTGCTGATGAATAGATACATTTACAGATAGAATAGAATAGATAGATATATCCCTCCATCCATTTTCTTCCGCTTATTCCAGGTCAGGTCGCGGGGGCAGCAACCTAAGCAGGGAAGCCCAGACTTTCCTCTCCCCGGCCACTTCGTCCAGGTCTTCCCAGCGGATGCCGAGGGATTCCCAGGCCATCCGAGAGACATAGTCTCTGCAACAAGTCATGGGTATCCCCGTGGCCTCCTACCGGTTGGACGTGCCATGAACACCAACCCAGGGAGGCATCCAAGAGGCATCCTAACCAGATGCCCGAGCCACCTCATCTGGCACCTCTCAATGCGGAGGAGCAGCGGTTCTACTCCGAGTTTCTCCAAAATGCCTCTGACAGTGCTTCTCACCCTATCTCTAAAATAGAGACCAGCCACCCACCGTGCTCCGGCGTCTTCCCAGTCGGACCCTCACTTTTGGACGAAGTGTGGTTTGGGATGCATGGGGGTGTTCACCACAAACATCTCCTCCTTCTCTGTTTCACTCTGATGCAGTTATCCTGTCACTGCAGACTAATGTAGATTTAATGTAGATTTGTTGCACGTGTCATCTGGATGGTCATTGTTCAAGAGGTTCTGTTTCTTTTCTCGTTGTTTTTCTTGTATGTTTATCATTATTAGTAAATATGTATGTATGTGTGTAAACATATATATGCACACTGTATGTGTGTGTATGTATGTATGTACTGGATGGATATGTGTATGTGCACAGTATGTGTATGTATACGTGTACGAATATGTGCATATATATATGTATATATGTGTGTGTGTATGTATATGTATATATGTGTGTGTGTGTATGTATATGTATATATATGTATATATGTGTATATGTATATGAATATGTGTACAGGTATATTAGTATTATCATTATTATTATTATTTTTATTTTTTTCTTCTTTCCCATGTATTTTTGCTCATTTTGCTCTGTGACATTTCTGGTTGTTGCTGAAATTGTGATTATCACGGTTGTTTATAATATGGTTGAAATATGTTTGTGAGGTTCTTCTGCATCCTTTCTTATATCCCCCACCCGTCCCTTTTCAGGTCAGGTCTGGCATCGAAATGTGGCGCAACAAAATTCATAATAAATGCAGTCAAATGTCAAGGGAGACTCATTTGGATTATGAAGTCTCCCTTGGCAAAGAAATTTTGCTCAGCATTTAAAGGCAGCTTGACTCCCATTCAGCTGTTATGATGCTGGACAAGACAAAAAAAAAAAAAAAGAGACCAGCTACTCTGCGGAGAAAACTAATTTTGGCCGCTTGTACCCGCAATCTTGTCCTTTCGGCCACTATCCAAAGCTAATTACCATAGGTGAGGGTAGGAACGTAGATCGACCGGTAAATTGAGAGCTTTGCCTTTTGCCTCAGCTCTCTTCACCACGATAGACCGGTGCAGAGTTCGCATCACTGCAGAAGCTGCACCAATCCGCCTGTCTATCTCGCGTTCCATCATTCCCTCACTCGTGAACAACAGTCCGAGGTACTTAAACTTCTCCACTTGAGGCAGGACCTCATCCCCGACCTGGAGATGGCACTCCACCCTTTCCCAGGGCGAGAACAATGGCCTCGGACTTGGAGGTGCTGATTCTCATCCCAGCCGCTTCACACTCAGCTGCAAACCAATCCAGTGAGATTTGAAGGTCACCACTCAATGAAGCCGACAGGACCACATCATCTGCAAAAATCAGAGACCGATTCTTGCGGCCACAAGACCAAAACCCCTCATTCCCCTGGCTGCACCTAGAAATTCTGTCCATGTTCAAAATCAAGGAGACTGTTTTGGATCTCCAGGCGCGCAGCATGAAGGACAACCTGGTGTTCGCCAACTTTAAACAAAAAGAACAAGTAAAGTCCCAGGGTCGAGAGCTGAGAGGGAAGGACTTTAGCGTCAACGACCAGTTTCCAAAGGAGATCTTGGATCGACGTCCTGCTGTCTTCTCCATTCACCGCAAGTTGGATCCAAGATGGATACCGAGCTGTGGTCGCGGTGGATAAACTTTTTGTCAACTGCCAACTGTACCGGGATCCCAACACCACGCCGTGGCTCTATTAATTCCTGCACCAGGTGATGTTAACTTGAACATACGAGCATGTTAAGGACACGTTAAGGTAATGAACTAAGAATACTGCCAATTGTAAACTGACATGTTAGTAGGACACTGTCTGTCACTACGTCACACTTGCATAATGATGTTATATGTTTCTGTCTGTCTGTCTGTTTTTTTACTGTTTTCTATCTCTTTTTCTTTTGCACATCCATTTTCCCCTCTGTCCACTCCCTTCCCTCACATCTTCCTGGATAACGACCACCTCACTTTATTTGTAAGCATTAACCAGAACACAGATAGAACTGAGGCACAGCAGCATTTCCTCACTATCCACACAACAAATGTATTTAAAACACATCTGCATGAGTCCGAAGTACTAACACCAGTCAGGTCATGGGTACACTGAGGTTTATCTTATGGAATGTGCACGGATCTGGTTCCACGGTCAAGAGACTAAAAATTTTTATTCACCAGCAGGATTTAAAGGCAGACATTGTCTTACTACAAGAAACACATCTAACAAACACATCTTATAGATGCACTTTACACAACACACTTTCCACATGCGTACTCAGCCTGTTTCAACTCAAGGCAGTGATAAGTAGCAATTCTCATCAACAAAAAATTTACTTTCACATTGACAACATACTCACAGCCCCGCAGGGCAGATTTATCACAATTAAAGTTTATATACTAAATATGAAGTTATGCATTGCAAGCGTATATGGACCAAATGTTGACGACCCTTCTTTTCTTCACTCCTTTTTCAAATCACTCAGACTGTACACTCATTATTGGAGGGGACTTCAACATGGTTCTTGATCCAAGAGTGGAAAGGCTGAGTCGCAATGGAAATAATAGAAAGGACCAATCCTCAGAGGTTGTTAAACAATACATGAAGGATTTTGGACTTTGCGATGCTTGGCGCTCTCACCATCCCACTGTTAAGGATTACACCTTCTTCTCATCAATCCACCACTCATACTCTAGATTAGATTATTTTCTAACCAGCAGCAGACTGTTGAGTGATATATCTGAAACCAAAATTCATCCCATCATTATCAGCGACCATACACCAGTGTCACTTACTCTGGTAAGTAACAAGAACAGTAAGCCACCAACACAAAACTAAAAATTGAATACATCATTGCTTAAAGACTCTGAATTTATCATTTACTTCAAGAGACAATGGTCTCTTTACATAGAAAACAACGATTTACCAGGAACATCAGCGTAAATTCTCTAGGAGGCAGGGAAAGCAGTAATGCGCGGGAAAAAAAAATTTTTTTCCTCTCACAAGAAAAAGAAAAAGACTTCCAAAATATTAGTTTTAGAAGGTAAAATTAAATCGTTAGAGGAGGCCTACTCTGTCTCTCAAGATGAATACACTCTAAACAATATAAGAAAAACCAAACTTGAACTTGAGTAAATAATAAATAAGAAAACACCATTGTTAGTACAAAGGCTTTGCTTGGAGAACTTTGAACATAGTAACAAATCTGGGAAATATTTGGCTAATCTATTAAAAACAAATTAAGAGAAAACAACTATCTGCGCCATTAAAGACTCAGCAGGAAATATCAGCCATGACCCTGATAAAATAAACATGATTTTCAAGGATTTTTATAAAGCATTATACACACCACAATTAGACCCACCAGATGATGATATAGATCAGTTTCTTAATAATTTAAATCTACGATATTACAACAGAACCAGAAAACATCTCTGGACTCACCTTTATCATGGCAAACTCAAGGAAACTCTCCAGCACATGCCTAATAATTATGCACCAGGGCCAGATGGTTTTCCTGCTCATTTCTACAAAGAATTCTGGTCTTAGCTAATATTTGTCTCTTATTAAAACCAGGAAAAGACCCCACACTCCCATCTAGCTACCGCCCAATTGCCTTAATTAATGTAGATTTTAAATTAATCAGTAAAGCTTTTGCCAGAAGATTAGAGAAAATAACTCCTTTTATAATCCATCCAGACCAAACATGTTTTATTAAAGGTAGACACTCCTCAACTAACACACGAAGATTAATTAACCACATAGATTATTATAACATACAGAATTTGGAAACTATTATTCTTTCTCTAGATGCACAAAAAGCATTTGACAGGGTAAACTTGAAATTCCTATTTAGGACATTAAATAAATTTGGGTTTGGACCAGGTTTTATTGATTGGATCAGAATATTTTATACCAACCCACATGCATGTGTGAGGACCAATTATCAAACTTCTCCAAGCTTTAGCCTTCACAGAGGCACAAGGCAGGGCTGTCCGCTGTCCCCTTCACTGTTTTCCACATTTATCGAACCCTTAGCAGCGGCCATCAGACAACATGAGGAAATCAAAGGGATCCGCACCAGAGAAATGGATCACAAAATAAGTCTCTACGCTGATGATGTATTACTTTTTCTCCAGAATACTCAAGCATCCCTCTCTCGCACGATTCAAATTATAAACACGTACTCATCAGTGTCTGATTACTCTATTTACTGGTCTAAGACCAGAGCTCTGCCCATTAACTGTCACTTTCAGGGTATACCTGATGCCATAATATGGACAGGGAATATCCGATATTTGGGTATAAACATTTCACCCAAATTGTCAGAGCTGACACGGTCGAAATACGTTTTTGAAAACAACTGAAGGTGATCTTTTGCGGTGGAGACGTCTACCCATATTACTCATGGGGAGAGTGGCTGTCGTAAAAATGATGGTTCTACCAAAAATTTATTATTTGTTTTCAATGATACCCATCAAACCATCCTGCAACTGGTTCAAGTCACTGGACTCCCACATCTCTAAATTCCTTTGGAAAGACAAAACATCACGTATCATCTTAAATACGTTAAAAAAAAACCAAAGGCAGGGGTGGTTTAGAAACGCAGACTTTTCCCAGTATTTCTTAGCCAATCAACTGGAATATGTTTCCAAATGGCTCAAACCGAGTTATCCAGATGAGCCATGGCGAGATATAGAGCAAGCACAGTGTGCTGATCTAGCAAACTGTGATTTACCATTCATCAGTTTAACCATTAAACATCATAAATGTTACAAAAGTATGAACATCAGCTCCACTCTGACAGCTTGGTGGGAATTTCTTAAAATAAACAAATATTCTTTCTATCCATGTAAGCTAACACCCATCAGGAACAACCCTGACATTCTACAAAATAAAAGAATGATAAACTTTTCTCTCTGGAAAAACAAAGGGATAACACACTTAGATAATGTCATAGTGGAAGAAAAGTTTGTGTCATTTGAAACGCTCATATCGCAATATGGAATGAGCAGCACCAAATTTTTAGAATACCACCAAATCAAATCTATAATAGGAAAAAAATACACACCCAATCAATTGAACCTGCAAATGCCAACCAAAGTGGCAGAATTCTGTAACCTCTGCACCCCAAAGTTATTATCAAAAATATATAGGCTTAACAATAAAACAAAAGATTTAATATACCTACCGACTGAAAAATGTGAAACAGACCTACTCAGTAATATTAATCAAAACACATGGATACAAATATGTTCAAATACATTTAAAATGATGAAAAACTGAAATCTACAGCTAATTCAGTTCAAAATTCTTCATAGGACTCATTCTACAGGACAAAGGATGTTCAAGATGGGTCTCACAAAGTATCTCACAAATATTTGCTCACAGTGCACAAATAACTCTGTTGATAACTATATACTGTCTAAAACCCTTGTTACCCAAGTGGTGCAAGACCCTTACCCTGTCCTCCTGCGAGACGAGGCAGGCGCACCTCCCTGACCTGACTACTCCAAGTAAAGGGTTAAATCTCCCCCGTTGAGGGTTGGAGACCTTCTTAGTCAGGGGCGAGGGGAACTCACCCAGGTTCTCACAGCCTTAGCTTTGGCAAAGGCGGCCCCGCTGCACCCGGATCGTACACAATCCACTAGTTTTGGTCGCAAGCGACACCGGACCCTCTGCCTTTTACGACTGCTTCCCCCCTAAATGGTTGGTTGCTCTTGGAAATGACCTGGGATAATTTACCTATCTGCTAGCGATAAAGAGGGACCTGTTTTTTTTTAGTACCGGAACAACCTCCAAGGAATTTAATCTGTATCACACCGCTTACTCTTTTGTATCACAGAAGATGCTGAACAACAAATCTTGTTCAGTTGCAATAGATGACAGGTTTTATTAGGACAGATTAGCAAGGGCATACAAGCAGACAACAATTAATATAAGGACAATATTTTTTAAAAATGAACTACCCCGAGTTCCACCTACATACCTCTAGGTAAGGACCAGGTCCTATCTGGAAAACAAGTATTTCATTCCCACCCAGAAGGCGATGCCAGGTAGTAAATAGGTAAATCCAGTAAGAATACAATCTCTGCTGGGGATTATTCCTAACACAGGGGAAAGGGACGGCGAGTGATCAGGTCGACGGCTTCCCCTGGAAGAGCTCATGGATCTAAGTTGCTCCCTAAAGTGGCAAGACAAAGGTTTGCTGCTGTGATTGGTTCTATATCCCACCGGGCTCAGCTCCTCTTAGGGTAGCTCCACGGCTCAAGGTTCTCGTTCTCTTTATGCTGCCGGCTCGTCTGACGGTCATCCGGAGTTTCCTCCAGACCGCTATCACAGACGACTACCGGTGGGTTCCAATCTATCTTTCAGCAGCCAGAGCGTCTCAGAAGTCCCAACACCTCAGAGGAACTTGTTTAAGGGACCCAGTGGACAAAATCGGCTGGTAGAACCAACCAGGCTTAATGCTTCAACGAGTAGCACACAGCTCCACGAGTGGCAAAAAGCCCTGTCGATCGAAGGCAGTCTCCTTATATGCAATTTTTCCTGTGGGAGTGGTTTTTCCTAGCTCTCTCCATTGGCTACCGCCACCAGATACCCAGCCAATCCCTTGTCTAATGGAATTTTCCTAATCTTCCCAGTGGAAATTCCCCAATGGCTCAGCCAATCCGGTGCCAAGTGGAATTTCCCCAACTGCTCAGCCAATCCTGTGCCTAGTGGAATTTCCCCAAATGCACAGCCAATCCTGTGTCTAGTGGAATTTCCCTAAAACTTTCCTATGGTGGAAGTCCCGTTTAGATGAATTTCTCCCCGCGCCTTTTTCCCAACCTATCCAGAGTCTTTATTAATTTAACCCCTTCTAGGCAGACCTTGTATAATTCAGTGAGCTGTCTTGCTATTGGACAACTCCTTCCTGAAAGTCCTTATTTGGACTTCCAGAACCCATCTCTGCACTGCGCAGAACAGTGGTTACTTTGGTATATGCAGTTTCTGCAAGTGATGCTCACAGGATCTTTACTAGGCTGACGCTGCTGAGACTTCCCTTTACTACCTGGTGTAAGGGCGTATACTAACTCTATATCACTTTAACACATATTTATTTTCTAAAGCAATCAGAGTGGTATAATTAACACATGTCACATATACAATCTTTGAATAATTCCCGATGGTATATAATGCTCCAAAACGGTTATAAAAGTTGCTTAATAGCCATGTGTCTGGTTAATACTGATTATATTTACAATAAGTGCTGTAGCAAATCTATAGTTTTCCTGCTAAGATCCCTAATGTCGTGTAGTGCGGTTGTGTGTGTGCGTGTGTGTCCTATAAATGCACATGAACTTTTTACATGAGTTACTACTACTTGTGTTGTATGGTTACAAACTTAAAGCGATAGATATAACTTGAGCATGGTAGACTGTTAAGACTGTTCTCTGTTTCTTGATGTGTTGTGTTTTAACCCACCATTTTATCTATGCCTCCCCCCCAATAGACACTTGTAGACATATTATTTATTGCACTATGGTTACCCCTAGTGGTCAATAATGATATAGCTTCTAGGTCACTTGACAATACATGCTTTTTGGTATTGTGCACCTGTCCAAAGGATTTGGCTTCAGGTATGTGAGGAGCTGTCCACATGGTCCAGATGTAATATTCCAGCACACTCCCCTTTGGGTTCATTTGGCCATTTGGGTGGCATCCATATCGATAATAACACCTCACGTATGGACCTTACTGCGTTATGCATCGCCTAGAAAACTATTCTCGTGAATTGGAAAACAAAAGCCACTCTAATTATGAACCAATTTAGGAACCTTTTATTAGATCATCAATTGGAACAATCTCATTCACTCTGGTACCCGGTGATAAGCTTTTTCACTTCACTCTGAGAGTTGGACGGAGGGCAAAGGTGGCAAGGGCATGCGAGCCGCTGGGGGTCCTTTGGGGAGGAAGGTTGGGCTGCGCTGCTCTGCGGGGGACCGGTGTTTATCTCAATTGAGGCTGGGGAACTTCTGGTGCCGAGGCAACCGGTTGGTGGTGGGGAGGGGGCCACGGGGTGGGGATTGGGTCGTGGCCGTCGGGCCCCGGGTCGGGTGGCTGGGCTGGCTGGGTGTGGGTTCTGCGAGCTGCCTCTACCCAAATGTGGAAGTGGGGCGTATCTGACCCCCGGAGGAATCTGGGTTGGCCCGGACTCGCTGCTGCGGGGGTGGACGGGTGCACGTCCCGGTGCCGGATTGGTGCCTGGGAGGACCTGGGTTGCGAGAGTGGGCATGGGGTTGGGCAGGTGTGGGTTTGTGTGAGCGAGTGCTGGTGTGTGTCAGTGTGTTTGTGTCTATGTTGTATGTCGTATGTTCGGTGCAGGGGATTCAACAGTTGTGTGGGCACTGGGGGCAGTGGTGGGGCGTGAGGTGTGGGATTGTGCCTGGAGGGTTGCTGCCTCTCCGAGTGTTGGGGTGTGTTGCCCGGGTTACTCTCGGATACGGGGTCGGGATGGCTGTGGTGGTGTTCGGTGGTGGGGTCCGCTGGAATCTCCTAGAGTGGCGCACCTGTTGGCTTAGAGTGTGACATCTGGGAGAAGCTGCTCCCGGACTGTGGTCGCTGGGCGTCCGGGGCCTATGGATGACCTCGCCTTGTGCCGGCCCCTGCCCGCGGTGTGTCCCGGGAAACAAGGGTTGCCTACAGCCTAACAGCTCGTCCTCTGGGAGGGAAATTTTATTTTTTTTCCCTCCCAGTCTTACTATCCCCCATGCCCTCACTCCCCCACTTCCTGCAAACAAGCACATAGGATCTTGGGGAGTGCGCATGCTCCATGGGGGTGTGGCAGGGGGCGGGAGGGTCACAAACATGACCTCCTTCTGTGATGCCCTAAGGGCCTCAAACTCCCTAGTTTTAATTACACTTATTCACTATACATAGACTCTCAGACACACATTCATTTTTTGGGGGGCGGGACTCGTTTCACAGGGTGGGCAGGGCTACTCAGTTGTGCTCAGCCGGCGGAGTGGTTCTGCCCATGGTGTCACGCAGTTTCGGCACAGTATGTGTATATATGCGTGTACGAATATGTGTATGTGTATGTATGTATATACATATACACATATATACTTGTACATATATGTATATACATATACACATATATACATATTTATATATAGTATATATAAGTGTATATATACGTATATATATACATGTATATATGTATGTGTGTATGTGTGTAGGTATATATGTTTATATGTATATATTTATATATCTATTTATTATTATTAATTTATTTTTTCCTGTATTTTTGCTCATTTTGCTCTGTGACTGTTCTGGTTGTTGCTAAATTTGTGATTATCATGGTTGTTTATAATATGGTTGAAATATGTCCATTCTTATATCCCCCACCGTACCCCCACCCGTCCCTTTTCAGGTCAGGTCCGGCATCAAAATGTGGTGCAACAAAATTCATAATAAACGCAGTCAAATGTCAAGAAAGACTCAGTTGGATTACAAAGTCTCCCCTGTCAACGCAGTTTTGCACAGCATTTAAAGGCAGCTTGACTCCCATTCAGCTGTTATGATGATGGACAAGACAAAAAAAAAAAGTGGAAAAACAAAAATAAGAAATTCTCTCCATCTAAGTAATAAACAGAATTGGTGACAAAGGGCAGCCCTGGAGGAGTCCAACCCTCACTGGAAATGCGTCTGACTTATTGCCTGCAATGCCAACCAAACTCTGACACCCGTCATACAGGGAACGAACCGCCTGGATTAGGTGGTTCACATCCCAATATTCCCGGAGCACTCCCCACTGTTCCCCGAGAAACATGGTCGAATGCATTCTCCAAGTCCACAAAACACATGTTGACTGGTTGGGCAAACTCCCATGCACCCTCAAGGACCCTGCCGAGAGTATAGAGTTGGTCCACAGTTCTACGACCAGGACGAAAACCACACTGCTCTTCTTGAATCCGAGATACAACTATCCGGCGGATCCTCCTCTCCAGAACCCCTGAATAGACCTTACCTGGAAGGCTGAGGAGTGCAATCCCACGGTAGTTAGAACACACTCTCCGCCCCCTCTTCATGAAAACTGGGACCACCACCCTGGTCTGCCAGTCCAGGGGCACCAACCCCGATGTCCACGTGATACGGCAGAGTCGTGTCAACTAAGACACGCCCACAGCATCCAGGGCCTTAAGGAACTCCGGGGCGAATCTCATCCACCCCTGGGGCCTTGCCACCAAGGAGCTTTTTTACCACCTCGGTAACCTCAGCCCCAGAGATAGAAGAACCCGCCTTAGAGTCCCCAGGCACAGCTTCCATGTTGGAAGACATGTCAGTGGGATTGAGGAGGTCTTAAAAGTATTCCCTCCACCGGTCCACAACATCTCGAGTCGAGTTCAGCAGCACACTGTGTTGACTGTGCACTGATTCCCCCTCTGAGAGGGCGGATGGTGGTCCAGAATCTCTTTGAAGCCATCCCGGAGTCTTTTTCCTTAGCCTCTCCTAACTACTCCAATGCCTGGGTTTTAGCCACAGTGACTGCCAGAGCTACAGACTGCTTGGCCAGCCGGTACCTGTCAGCAGCCTCCAGAGTCCAATAAGCCAAAAGGGCCTGATAGGACTCTTTCTTCAGCTTGACGGCATCCATCACCACTGGTGTCCACCAACAGGTTGTGGGATTACCGCCACGACAGGCGCCGACCACCTTACTGCCACAGCTCTGATCGGCCGCATCGACAATGGAGGCACAAAACATCGCCCACTCGGACTCAATGTCCGCTCCCTCCCTTGGAACAGAGCCTCCAGCCTCCACCCAGCTCTCATTGCACCTGACCCCTTTGGCTCCTCCCACGAGTGCTGAGCTCATGGGAGGGGGGACCCATGTTACCTTTTCGGGCTGTGCCAGACCGGGCCCCATGGGTGCAGGCCCGGCCACCAGACGCTGGCAATCGTGCCCCACCTCCAGGCCTGGCTCCAGAGGGGGGCCCTTTTGACCCGCATCCGGGCGAGGGAACACAAAGTCCTTTGTTCTTGTGCATCACTGGGGTCTATTGAGCCACTCTTTGTCTGGTCCCTTCCCTAGGACCTCTGTGTCATGGGTGATCATACCAGGGGCATGACAACTTAGCCCACGACAACTTAGCTCCTAGGATCATTGGGACACGCAAACTCCTCCACCACGATAAGGTGGTGACTCAGGGAGGTGTAGAGAGATATATTTGCAAAGACAATGTTATATCATAATCACTATTCGATGAGTAATATTTAAATGTTTTGCAGGTGCCTCTATTGCCAGGTTGTCATGCAAAAGCTGAAGTCTCAGCAAGTTCAGCTTGTGTCTTGCAGTGCTCATCTATGGTAAAGACACACTGTCCAAATCAAGTTTGACTGGGAGGCAGTTAGGGGCCCACAAAGATGTGGAATCGAAGCCGCAACTGGATAACACCAAGCTTGATGCTATATTTGGTGAGTGCATTTAATTTAAGGCAAAACTGGAATAATAAGGAAAAACATTGTTATATTAAGACTCACTTGCACTATTAGTACTTCAAATAAAATACATACTAATGCATCTACAGTATGTGATGGTTAACACTCAATGTTTTTAGTTGTTGTAAACTACAGAGGATTTCTGTGTAATGTAACTGTCAGCATGCTGCCCATTATGTTGCCATTCAGATACCCTTACTTGGTTTAGCTGACTGGTGTGTGATTTGCGGCAATCCTTTTGTAACAGTATTTTTAGATTGCATTTAGGTTCAGAACTGCACCTGATAAACCAGCCCACGCCCAAGCAAAATTCCCTGCCACCCACCACCATGCAAGATGTGAGACAATCATAAGAAAAAAATGCAACAACATAAACAATGCCAAGCAAGTCAATGAAAAAAAGTCATAAAAGTACAGTTTTTGCATCTAAATTTTTGGTTCCAAAGGTGTGTACTTTTCTTTAACTATTTATGGCAATAGAGGATTATGGTTTTAAATTGAAGACGCTATTTTGTTTACATAAGCTAGTATATTTTTACAGGACTTGATCTTGAAGAGACCATTATGTTTACATTTTTACATGCAACTGTGCACTTGTCATTTCATTGTCTCCAGTAAGGACTTGATTTTGTAAAGTAGGTGTTTGCTTTTGAAATATTTGAAAATATATCTAACTTGCTTTCAACATTCTGTCTTGTGATTTAAGGAGTATATTTCAAGTGTATAAATAGTAAGCTTCAAGTAAAATGCCAAGTATACTTATAGTAAAACAAGTAAAATAACCAAAGTTATTAAGAGTATATTTAATTTATACTATCATAAACTAAAAATAGGGACTCAAAGTAATTACTAGTACAATGACAGTATAATAATAAGCGTACCTTAAGGATACTTGAGTAATACACCAAGTACAACACTAATACATGTTTGAGTGTACTTGTTGTATACTTTAAAGTGTACTTTATTAAACTTTAGTTTATGTGCTGACTGAAGCTATCCAGTTTTTAGCCTTAAATTGAGGCCGTGATGTAGCCCATTACCCCTCATCCCAGCAGAGATTGCGTTCTTTTCTTCAACCTAGCACTGCTCACTTTGATGCTGCTTAACATGCGTTAACATCTCACTAAAGGCTCAAGCATCAGAGCTGTCAGAACTACCAAAACAAATCAAGTGTTTGCAACATTTCGATGCTGATGGCTTTAACAAACCCTTGAGAACTCTGATTGAGCTGCTGAGATTGTACAATGTGAAAGCAAGCAGTTTAAGACACACCATTGACAGACGGTTGCAGACTTTCTGCCCAAACCAGATCCATTGTCTCTTTGCGGATGTGATGACTATGTCACCTGCCATGTGAAGCATTAATTGGTAATGAGGAACTAATTGCACAGTCAAGCAAGGCATTTAAACAAAAAAATCCCCATAAAAACAAGCTGTGCGTGGCTTTTCTAAGACACACCTAACACGCTAGATGTGAGTTTTTGGTGGTGAGAAAATAATTGGACAGCCATGCAAAGCATTTCAATCAAACCTTCCAAACAAGCTGACAGACAAGTTTGTGGTTTCAGTCCGTCCAGAAAGGCTACAAAGGCATCAAGCTTCCTCATTAGAGTCTTCATTTGAAAGTAAAAAGTAGTAGTACTAGGTAATAGGTGATAGTAATAGGTATGTAAAGAAAAATCTTTTTTGTCTTCTTCATGGTCACTCCACCTCCAGCTAGTAGATGTCCTGTACCAAATGGCCCTTCACTATAGGAAAAGCTTAGTGAAGTTATGGCTGAGCTATGGCATTACCAGCTGGTTTAGTAACTTAACAGTAAAATCAAAAACTCAAATTTTTAGTGGTCAAAACAGCAGGAACAATCATGGCCACTCCTGCTCTTAGCCCACAAGAGCTGTTTGAGCGGGCCACATACAATTAAGCGAAGAATATTGTATCTGATGTGTCACATGTACTGTACCCCGAATACAAGCTTGTGAACTCGGGGAGGAGATACAGGGTCCCTCTGTGCAAGCATAATAGATACAAATTCTCTTTTGTCCCACTTTCTGTGAACATGCTCAATGACACATAATGTACTCTTTCAACTTGCACAATGTGAAAAGGTAATGCACTTTAAGTCCTGTACAAATCATGTGTGGTGTCCCTGTCTGTCTGTTGCATGTGGTGTAGCACAGCCTCTGTCCAATGAAAATTTCTCAAAATAAAGAATAATAAATAAAGAAACTTTGACTTAGGTCGTAAATCCAGAAGAGAGAGTCAATAACTATGCCTTTAACTCAAACCGGAAAGAGACGCAATTCATCGAAAAAATGAATAAATAAATAGTGCGGACAGTCGTTATAAGGCAAGCTAACAGGCCAGCTGCTAAAGGGAGGATGCTTAGAAACAAAGCCGAAGTTTATCATACTATGACATCTGACACACAAACCATAGGAGAGTGCTGACATAACTGGCTTCAATTCACACTGGTGGGAAGTACAAATTTGTTGAAAAAACTAAACTGAAGCACAGACGGCAGTTGTAAGTTAAGCTAATATGCTCACCGCTACATGGAGTTGCCTAGCAACAGCAATACAACAATGCCAAAGAAAAAGGAACATTTAGGGGTAGTTTAAACCGAGCTCAAGGAATTTGGCTCGAAGTACCCCGGAAATGCTACCCCAGAGAACGCCACCACCAGAAGAGCCACTTAAAGAGGAGACACCAAGCATGAAGGACGTAGGGATGAGTATGCCGGGGCTGCCGGTCCAGCCGGGAGGGGAGCCCGTGCACAGGTTAAAGAACCTTGCATGCTGAGTCACTAAAAGAGGGAATGATGATGAAATGGGAAGCCATGCAAGATGAAGTGAATAAAACGCTGGAACGGAAAACCCAAGAAAACATACAGCAGAATATTGGGGAAGGTGTCACGCTGCGGTGACACTGTGGTAGTGTTACAGGTGAGCACTTTTTTGGTTTCTCGTAGCTTGTTTTGGTGTGATTTCACTGCTCCTCCTCATTGTGTTTTTCTCATTCTAGAACCGGGAAAACCAGTATGGGAGGCGCTACTTAACAAGCCACAGGTGTAAGGGAACAGTGCTACACCTTTTTTAACCAGACCTGTGGTGGCAGGAAGGAGTCGGATTATTGTTTGGCTTGGACACACGCCACATGACGTCTCCTCATAGTCACAACCAAGACTCAAGCCTACCTGCTTTTTCCTTTGGTGATCACGGTAGATGATCGTTAGTCTTTTGCCTGCCTTCCTGCCTGTACGGTAGCTGCTCCCAGTTAGCTTAATCAGTTTAACCTCGGTTTGCAGTTGTAGCTACTCGCTGTTTTCGTGGTGCCCTTTTTTAAGTTGGTAATAGCGTGCACCATAGTTTTTTGTTGTTTTGGATAAGCGGTATAGAAAATAAATGAATGAATGTACTTCCCCAACACTTTCTGAGTGTTGGTGGAACTGCCATTAAAGAGTCTATTTTTGTTCTCAACTAATCCTGAGTCTGTCTGTTGCGATCTCGACCACTCTGTGGCGTGACAGAAGGTCTTGAGCAGGAATTTGACATTAAAATGGAAAAATTCATAGGTGCCATGAAACAGAAGGTTCAACATCTGAGAGAGCAAGTACAAAACCTGATAGCAGAGAACAAGGTATTACAAGACAGTAACTTTGCCTTAAGCCAGGGGTAGGGAACCATTGGCTCGGGAGCCATTGGTTCCCTTTTGATGACTGCATCTGGCTCTCAGACAAAAAATTGACAATATAAAAATTTGTCAATCAACTTATGAACAATGTTTCCCCTAATTTTCCAAGTAACTGAGCATACATAAAAACAAGCTGAGCCTTCCGTAAAACTCTGTGAGCGGTTTCAGATGTGCACAATGTAGTATCGCACCTACGCACGTCCAAAACCTGAGAACTGAGCACTTCAAATCTGTCATATTTTGTATATGATTGGTTTTGAACAGACAAAGAAAGACAAAAGTCATTGGTAAATATGTTATCAATTAAGGTGGTACTGTGGTATTTATTCTGTTTGCTCCAGTGATTTTTGTATCTAAACCCAGGCTGTACATTGTATCAATAAAGTATTTTATTTCACTTTTCTTGTTTGGATTCAGAAGATCTCAATATTGAAGTCTCCACAAACAAAAATCATTTTTTGGTTGATGTTTGAGAAAGTTTTAGAGTTTAAATTTGATTGATTTAAAGGTGTAATATTACGAGAAAAAATATCGTAATTTAACCTTTGACACAAGCTCTGTTTATAGCTGTCTCGGCCAATGCCTGTTAAATGAAGCAATAAAATCCACAAGATTTCGACAATTAAGTCGTAAATTGACAACAATAATGTTGTATATTTATGAGAAAAGATCGTCACACGACAAGAATAAAAAGATAACTTTATAGGTAACTTTACAGGAATAAAAGTCATAACTTCATTTTGTACGCATTGCCTGAGACCGCTTTCAACCGGTGAGCCGTATGTGGAGAGGAGGGGTATTTGAGCGTAGCGGTGAGACGATGCTACCTCATATTAAACTGGTTGTGAGCAACTGCTTTGTTTTGCTGTCTGAAGGCAGGGGAAAGTTTTATTCCTTGCCTGAGACAGCTATGAAAAGCTAGCTTCATATGGAGGGGGCGGGGTACATGAGCGTAATGGTGAGATGATGCTAATCATGATGCTAACCCAAGCTAACCTGTTTGTGCCCAACTGCTATGTTTTGCAGTATCATTATAAATAAAATCTTTTTTTTCCTCGTAAAATTACAACTTTTAATCTCTTATGTTTAGACTTAAAATCTTGTAATATTACGACTTTAATCATCTGAATCTTAATTTTTTTTTAATGTGGCCCTAATACGCTGTTGTTTAGAAAAGTCAAATGTTGGAAAAAAGTAGTGGCTTGTTTGAAAAATACGGTATCCGTTCTCCTTACATGAACCAGGGAGTTTCCACAGTTGAGAAAGACATTGAACTTTTAACAAGGTAGTTAGTGCCAGCTCTGTGTATCTATTTTCTTTCGTCATTTTGCTTTTTTCTGCCAGCTTGAAAGGACTTTTAAAAGTTGGGATGTTTGAGATGTTACCGGGGTTGATGCTGAGGCAAGGCAAGAAAACAACCAAACCTGAGCAGTGAACAACAAGTAACGCATCTGTGTATTTCTTCTGCAATGTTCCACAATATTCTTTACAAATTTGGTTGAATAAAAGTTAACCACATGTTTTAAAGTTCATTCTTAACTACAAAATGCGTATGTAAAACAGCTAAACATTTAGCAGTACACGACATGAACACAACATAGAACCACAAAGTGTCACACACTTACCATGAGAAGTCACTGTGACATTGCGCTCATTCCCTGATAAATCCACCATAGCTGTGGCAGAAGGAGCGGATAGTGGGCTCTGGTGTGCTGTTTTTTTTGTCACATCGAAGACGATACACGCTTCGGCATGTAAATGAATACCATGGAAAATAAGATGCTTCAATAAATGACTTGCGTTGCCGTCTTGCAACACAGAGCACAAATGGTTTCAGCACTCGCTGTTATCGGAATTGGAACTTGAGAGTTGGACAATGTGGGCATATCGCATATTGGCAATAAAAAACAATATCGGACATCTCTCCTCACTGGAGCTATTTGTTAATGTCATCAGAGTTATCTGTATGACCTCATAATTCTTTATATCGGCAGGATAATTATGCATCACTAATTAACATCATCAAATGAACTGAAAATTTTAAAAAAACGCTAAAATCAATTTACTTGTTTCTATTTTAGTAGCAGAACATTAGTATAATGCTTTAACTGTGTTATTATGAGAAATGAGGGGTAGAGTTTACAGACATATAATCAAATTTAAGTTGCATTCTCATATTTTGTGTGTAAATTGTATTCCTGCATAAAGAGTTACAAGGTGTGGGACAAGGATATTGAATAAAAAAATGTAATTTGGAAAAGAAAAAAATAGTGTGTTTAATTGCTCGGGTGTGAATGCATTGGTTGGTGCCATTGTGCCATTGTTTTGCTTCATTCTCTCTCTCCTTGTTGCAGACTTCCTATATACTTGGCATACAGAACATTCCAGGGCTACGTCAAACTAGCACATAAAAGGATGGCTCTTTGTTGTCCTCGGCATCAAGCATCACCACTGCTAAGGTAACGCGACACAACTTAACATCCTACTTTTTTCTGTTGTATGTGATATACTGCATTGAATTTGTCTATCATTGCACAGATGGCATTTGCTCTTCGTGTGTTCTTCCTGTTTTGTGGCATCAGTGGACTGTTGACCGGTGTTGTAAGTCCAAATCTCACCTTCAGTATGCAATAGACATATATTTGATATTCTGCTTGAATTAAGGCTGTCTTTGTATTTATCACTTTTTTTTTTTTTTTCCTCATAGTGGTCTTGGCCCTGCAAAAAGAACAAAAGTTGGTAGCTGTGACTTAATTACACTTTTCCAGATTGACAAATACTTTTATCCAACTAATTTTCTACTTAAAACAATTGTGTTGCAGATTATTGCTGTCCTACGGGCTGGACTCTGTTAAATGATCACTGTTACATCTTCCAACATGACCCCAGGACGTTTGCAGATGCAGAGGTATAGTGGAATTTCACAAAGTGGTTGTGATGAAGCTCAAGTAAACATGGCCCCGGTTCATGGTTTCAATCCTGGCACATTTGTGGCAATTTCAAGGATTGTGTTCAACCAGAGCCAACATTTTACTAAACACATTCTGTTGCATAGATTAGGTAGGAGGAGAGCAAAAATATTAGCTATGTCAGTTTTTGGAACACTTCTGAGGAGCATGTGGGTGGGTGAGCAGGACTTGTGTGACATTTATTTGAGTCATGAGTTCAATCAGTACCCAAAATGTCTTCTTTTACCACTGCCTGTTTTCGGCTCCTTCATTCTTTGTTTAGGTGTTGAATTGTAATGTTTGTCACCTTTCGATGACGTATGGATTGATAGATATACACGATACACACGACACAAACGGTTAGACTGTAGTAGCATTGAATAAAGATCAAATTCATGACTACATACTAAAGAGGCCCGGGTCACATTGGAGAGAGTCGTAATTGTACAGTTCACACTGACGTGAAAACAATCAGATACAGCTCACATGCGGGTAGAAAGATTGACCTTGCCATGGGACATAGCCTTTGCCACAAGTCAAAATCTTACCAATTATCTGATGGAACTAAATGAATGAAATTAATTTCTATTTTATTACTGTTTTTACCATCAGAAAGTCTGCAACCTTCTTGATGGAAATCTGGTTTCAATCACCAGCAACCTGGACAATGCCCTTGTTTATGAACTGGGTGTGTTGGGAGAAGTGAGTGCTGCCTGGATTGGACTCTCTGATGCCATTGAGGTGAAACATTTACCAGTACCAAACAAGATAGTAGTAGTAGATGAAATTGTATGTGGTTGTTATTTTTTGAAATGACTCATTTGAATGTGACATTGTCTTTCAGAATGATGTTTTTCTTTGGACTGATGGCGCAGATTTTGATTTTGTGAACTTCTCAGCGCAGCCTGGTACAAATGATTGTTTCGTGATTAATACATCTGGTATTACCACCACAAGTACCGGTCCAGGTATAATCAATGCATTCAACATAATGTCATTCTTAAAAAGATAGTTTACATTTTTTATTTGAAGTTTCCCATGCCCATCAGCAATGTACTGCATCAACAGTGTCTTGTTCCCGCATTTTCTCCACTTAGCCCAGTTCTGGTCAGGTTTTAGTGTTGAAGAAAGTAGTTCTGGCAGTAGTTCACAGTGTTTACATGACGACCCCTGCGACACAAAGAGCTGAAGTAATATCAGTGTAGGTTAAAAGTCACTGTTGATGCAATAAGCTGCTGATGGGGATGTCATACAACTGCATATCCAAAAATCCAAACCATCTTTTTCATAACTTTTTGTTTCTTTTCTAGGTAAATGGGATAGTGCTGCGTGCAACTCAGACCATCCTTACATTTGCATCAAGGCCTCGTGCTGTTGCAAATACTAATCATCCCTCTTACTACCATATCGACTTTAACAATGATTTTTCACTTATCACAATGATTGTACTAGTCAACATCAAACTCAAGTGGTGTCTTTATATGTCTGGGTTTACTATCAAGTCTTGTTTTATTCTTCTCTTACACTGTCCAGTTGTTGGACAGTTAAACTGAAATTATCATCTCTCTGATAAATAAAGGAACCGTTCAGCATCAAAACGTGTCTTATCTCCACCAAGCTTGTGCATTGCTTGATTATGAAATTGCAGCCAAATCCAAAACCAGCTTTGTGTATTTCTTTGTTCAGTTGCCATTAATGTGAAATCTTGCGCATTTGTGATCTTTAAGAATGTTAAGAGTTGTGTAGTTTAAACAATACCAATAAAGTAATTTTTGGCTATCTAAAAAAAAAATTACACTGAAAATGCCACAGAAAAAGGTTTCAATCCAAAATAAAATATATACTTTAAAAAATGCAATATTTTACGTGGATATGCTTTGCATATGAATTATGAACAATGGTTTAATGGAACATATATTTACTCTCCTAAACAAAAATTAAAGACACTGATGTAAGACAGAAATGTAAAAATGTATATTTTGGACTGCTGGATATTAAGTGGGCCAGGGTTAGTTTCGAAATGCAAAAGGAACAAGACAAAACATTTTTCGAATAATTGATTTATTTATAATGTATAAAAACCACCAAGGTAAACTGCCCTTTTTTTGGAATTTTGCCCATCATCCACAATCTTTATTGGGACCTAAACAGACAAGTTTCTGTGTGTTTTAAAGATATAAACAAGGTGAAACTAAGGCAGCTATTAATGCACCTAATGGGACACACATAAAACATAAAGCCCGCTATTAAAACACCTCCAACAATGTTTTATCGTTTTTTATACAATTTGCACTTTTCTTCATTACACTCGAGGTACAAGAGAACCCCATTGTGTTCCGGCCTCAGTACAGGTGGCCTCCAGAGGCAGACGAGAGAATGGCACGAGCATTAGCGGGTCACGGGGATGCAGGGGTGTTGGAGCACTCTACTTCAGAGTGGACCACTCCCCTCCGCCCTGTCTTAAAAGCTGACGGGAAAAGCTACCGTATGACGCACGATTTACGTCCTGTGAATGATGTAACAGTGACACCAGTGTCACGATCCGGGTGTTGTTCCCGTGACAGTTTGGGGTTTTGTTTGAGTGGGTTTTTCCAGTGTTATTTTCCTAATTTAATGGTTTTTCTTTTTTAATCACACACACACCTGTTCCTCGTTTGTTCGTCTCGCTATTTATGTTCAGGTGTGTGTGCTAGTCATTTGTTGGGTCATTGCCGTGTGTGCTTCGCTTTCCCGTGGACCTGTTTTTGTTCCTGCCACTGCCTCGCAGCTTTATGATTAAAAGACTCTTTTTCCCACACTTACCTGCCTGACGTCCTGCTCGCTTCATCCCCGGGGTCATTTCACCATGCCGCGCCGTGCTAATCGTAACAACCAGTACTTCCGGTGCCAGACCCGCACAGGATCCTGTCTTCTCTGTCTCCCTCGTTCCAGTGGTTCACGGTGATTGACCTAGCAAATGCATTCTTCTGTCTTCCGCTCCATCAGGACACACGAAAGTATTTTGCTTTTACGTACCAAGGCAGGCGCTATCAATAGTCCATAATTGTTTAATCATCACCTGCATCGGGCCCTGTCTGACCTTCAGCTCCCAGAGGGGTGCCTGTTGGTCCAGTACGTGGATGACCTTTTACTTGCCTGTGATTCGGCTGACGTCTGCCTTTCAGCGACCCAAGCCTTGTTGATGGAGCTGCACAAGCTCGGCTTCAAGGTGTCGCGGAAGAAACTACAGTGCTGTCGTCGCACTGTCACTTTCTTGGGCCGCATTCTCTCCGCGTCTGTTTACGCCATGTCCACAGCCCATAGGACGGCCATTTTGAGGCATTCGAAGCCCTCCACGGTGGGGGAGATGTTCTCGTTCCTGGGGCTGTGTGGCTACAGCAGACAATACATTCCATGTTACGCCGAGTGTACCACTCCGTTACGTGCTCTCGTCCACGCTAAGGGTTCGCGCCACTCTAACGCGCTTCTGGATTGGGACATGGAATCCTCTCAGGCTTTTATGTCTTTGGTCCAGTCCTTGGCGACGGCCTCAGCTCTGGCTGTTCCTGACCCTAACAGCCAATTCCATCTGGACGTGTCTGTCATCGACACGGTCGCGAACCGTGTCCTCTTTCAGCATGTCGATGGACACCACAGGGTCTTAATGTATGCCAGTGTCCCTCTTAACCCCATTGAGCGTCGGCAACCGTTGTGTACTTGTTACGCCGCGGGTGTCGCTGCTCTGGTCCTCAAGACGGCTCACTTAGTGCGTGACCAGCCTTTGGTCATTTGGTCACCTCATTCTGTGGTGTCATTTGTGGCATCTGCCGCATTTACAATGACAGCCCTCTGCCAGTCCCGTCTCTTGCGCAGCCTGCAGGCTCCAAACATTCAATTCATACATTCTGGTATCAACATGGCTGATTCGATCTCAGCCTCCGGCACTCCACATGAGTGCGCCCTGCAGGTGTCTTTTGATTCCAAAGTGCACCCCGATTTGCTAACCAAGCCACTAAGTGACGGGCTGGTACTTTTTACGGACGGCTGTCGTTTTCGGTCCCCCTCTGGGGACCTGCATGCTGCTTCCGCTGTTGTTCAATTTGACCCTGTGGCAAATACCTTTCACACTGTGTGTACTGATACTGTGTTTTCTTCTCCCTCCGCTCAGGCTGCTGAACTGCGTGCATTGGTACTGGCTCTTCGCCATGCTTCCGGTGCTGCTGCAGCGGTGTTTTCCAATTCTGCTAATGCTGTCAGCGCAGCTTGTTGCGACCTTCCTGAGTGGCGCCATTGTGTCTACCTGACGGCCCGCGGTCAATCGATTGCACATCGTGAGATAGTGGAGCAGCCTGGCGGAGGCCTTGCTTCTCCCATCTCGCGTGGCGATTGTGAAGACGCCGGGCCACACCAAAGCTGACACTCTCCAGGCTCGTGGTAACACGGCTGCTGACTTGGCCGCCAAGACAGCAGCTGGTTATACATCCTCTCCCTCTGCGTCCATCATGTTGGCTTCTGTTTCTTCTTCGCCTTCCCTAGCGCCTCCCTTGTCTCCCGAGTCGCTGAGGGCTCACCAGGCTTCGGCGTCACCGGAGGAACGCTCCTTCTGGCTCTCTCATGGCGCCCGGCAGACTTCTGATGGTTTCTTCGTCAGCCCGTCCTGAGCCCCCGCGCTTCCTGTTGGCGAACTCTCGGCGAAAGCGTTCGCTGAGTCACATGGCCCTGGTCATGTCGCTCCTCCTGCCATGCTGTACAACCTGTCACACTGGTGGCATCCTAACATGGAAGATATGGTTTGGTCTTTTTGCAATGCTTGCACTACTTGTATGTATTTCAACGCCCGTCCTACTTTGAAGCCCACTCCCGGTCATCTGGCCCCTGTTCTTTGGCCGGGCGTTGAGGTCTCCCTGGACTTCACAGACATGCTAACCGCTGTGAATGGCATGCGTTATCTTCTTGTTATCACTGACTCCTTCACTGGCTGGCCTGAGGCATACCCGTGTGCCAAGGAAGATGCTGTTTCGGTCATCAAAGCCCTGATCAATTATTACATTCCAGCTCATGGCTTCCCTGCCCGTATCCGCTCGGAATGGGTCCCACTTAACCTAGGCCTCCTTGGCCTGGGTCGTGTTTGCTCTGGGTCTGGAGCACTCATTTGGCTCTGTTTACCATCCACAGTCACAAGGCAGGTTCGAACGCATGAATCGGTCCTTTAAGGACCACTTGACTCGCATTATGTCCAATTCAGCCCTCACCTGGCTCCAAGCACTTCCTTCGGCCCTGTTATTAATTCGCCAGTTCGTCGCCTCTCGCTCTGGCCGCTCGCCATACGAGATGTGGACGGGCCGCCTCATTCCTGGCCCCAGTTCTACCATTTTGCCTTTGGAGGAGGTCCCCCCTCCCTCTTTCTCAGCTGTCTCATATTGGACACAGTTGCACTCGTTGGCTTCTTCTGTTTCCCAACTGGTTCCTGTTCCTTCGTCTCCCACCACTGCTTCCTCGGTGCTCCTGAGGCGCCTTTCACGTAAATGGTCTGAGCCTCGCTGGTCTGGTCCTTACACGGTCACTGCCAGGACTGACCGTGCTGTCTAACTCGAGGGCAAGGGCAACAAGTAGTTTCACTATTGTAT
>QODF01000375.1:187752-202637 GCA_024372805.1 Oostethus manadensis | reverse complement strand
GTCGGCAGAAGGCCCCCGGGAAGACCTAGGACACGCTGGAGGGACTATGTCTCACAGCTGGCATGGGAACACCTTGGTGTCCTCCCGATGGAGCTGGAAGAGGTCGCTGGGGACCGGGAAGTCTGGACTTCCCTACTGAAGCTGCTGCCCCCGCGACCCGGACCCGGATAAGCGGTGGAAAATGGATGGATGGATGGTTTCCAACTCATTCTGTCATCAATTATGTCGCCCAAAAACTTATGTTTATTCACCCTCAATTCCCTCCCCGTCAATTTGTAGTTCCTCACAAGTATCTCTTCTGCTCGTAGTTATATAATGTGTTTTCAGTAACATGAGGACATCCAGAAGTGTATAAAAAACATGTCCTTCCTGAGAGAGGGTTTAATGGGAATTACGTGCGTATTGTGGAGTTCGTCAGAAGTGTATAAAAAACATGTCCTGCCTGGGAGAGGTTTTCCTGGAAAGTACGTGCGTATCGTGGTGTGCAGAAGTGTATTAAAAGGCGTATCCGAATAAACAAGAGAGGGCTTTCCTCCTCAGCTACCGAAGTGAGGCGTTTGGCTTCATTATTTTCCACGACATCTTCAGGTTGACAGCAGCCCTAACCCCCGGTGACGCCAGCCCCTAATGGCCGCCATCGGGTCTGGGTCTTTCCGCCACGACTGACACCGACAACCTACTACAAATGGCTGGGTCAGCAATGGAGGCACCGGATACGGCCCATTCGGACTCAATATACCGTTCCTCCATCAAGATGCAGGCAAAGCTCTGCCGGAGATGAGAGTTGAAGACTTGACAAACGAGAGACTCTGCCAGACGTTCCCAGCACACCCTCACTACGCGTTTGGGTCTACCAGGTCTGTCCGGCATCCTTTCTAGCAATCTAATCCAACTCATCACCAGGTTGTGATCAGTTGACAGCTCAGCCCCTCTCTTCATCCACGTGTCCAGAACATATGGACACAGGTCTAATGATACAACCACAAAGTCAATCACAAAGTTTCCTGGCGCCAAGTGCACTTATGGACGTCCTTATGTTCAAACAGGTTGTTTTTTTATGGACAAACTGTGGTTCGCACAGACGTCCAGCTACAACACACCACACAGGTTCATATCAGGGAGGCGTTTCTCTCAAACATGCCTCATTGCCCACGTGGGCGTTGAAGTATCCCAGTAGAACAATGCAGTCACCAGCTGGGGTGCTCTCCAGTACTCGTCTGATAGACTCCAAGAAGGCTGGGTACTTTGAACTGCCGTTCGGGGCATACGCACAAATCACAGTCAGGGCCCTTTCCCCAGTTCGAAGGCGTAGGGAAATAACTCTCTCGTTCACCGGGGATGACTCCAACACAGAGCGACCAAGTCAGGGGGCTTTTAATAAGCCCACCCCAGCTTGCCACCTCTTCCCCGCAGCAACTCCAGAGTAGAACAAGGTCCAGCCCCTCTCAAGGAATTTGGTTCTAGAGCCAAAACTGTGGGTTAGGGTGAGTCCGACTATATCTAGTCGGAATGTCTCAGCCTCTTCCACAAGCTCGGGCTCCTTCTTCACCAGAGAAGTGACATTCCATGTTCCAAGAACCAGATTTGGGCGCCAAAGACCAGGTCACCCGGACTACCGCCCTCGACCACCGCCCAAATCACATAACATCAGACACTTACGGTTGCCTCTGCAGGTGGTGGTTCTGCGGGGGGAAGTTTTCTTGTTGCTTCTTCGGGCTGGGCCTGGCCGGACCCGGTTTCAATTACTATGAATAAAATATTTTTCTTACATCACTTTTGGTTTTTTTTGGATATTATTTTGGATTTTTTGGGGGGGATATTTATACCGTGTATAAAAAAAAAACAAAAGAAAGTAATACACTTATATACAATTACATTTAATACAATTATGTTTAGAACTACAAATAAACTTGATTCTTGGTTTCAATTTGTCAATCATTTCATTAAAAAAAGACTAACATTCATATGATCTAGCACTTATTTATTTTTTAAATTAGCACAAATGAACAAATTAATAATAGATTATGCTGTGTTATTGTATGGCTCACATTAACATGACTCTGTGGTTCGTGAGTAGCAGACTCTTCAGGTGATTTTTTTTGTAATTACAGCTAAGCTTCACAATAAAGAAAGACAAGACCGTAGAAACACATTCCGAAAGGTGAATCATCTGACTGGATCCATACCATCCGCAAACCAGGGCGCTGTCTTCACCCATTGGATGAGACTCAACCGACATTTCCATCTTCAATGTACAAAAGGCCGGGAAATATTCATATCTAAATCACATGGTAGTAAAATTTAGTCTCCTTTCCTCCAAGTAAGGAAAAGGGAAGTTGATATAGTGAAAGAAATGGCGGGATTAGAAGTAGATATTGATAGATACTGTTGTTTCCGGTCGCCCTCTGGGGACCTGCATGCTGCTTCCGCTGTTGTTAAATTTGACGCTGTGGCTAACACCTTTCACACTGTGTGTACTGATACTGTATTTTCTGCTCCCTCCGCTCAGGCTGCTGAACTGCGTGCATTGGTACTGACTCTTCGCCATGCTTCCGGTGCTGCTGCAACGGTGTTTTATTTCAGGAAATAAATATTTATATCCAAATCACATGGTAGTAATTTAGTCTCCTTTCCTCCAACTGGACACCCACGGGAACTGTGGACCTGATGTCGCAGGAAGCCTCATTCCAACACTGGAAAGTTTGAAACACTAAAATAAAACAGACTTTTGTATGCATATATTGCTAATGTTTGTCTTTAGTACAGTATAAATACAACAGGCCTCCGGGTTGGGAGTGAGGTCTTGCCTCAGGTGGAGGAGTTCAAGTATCTCGGGGTCTTGTTCATAAGACTGTTTACTGAGACTGACCCGGACCTGGATAAGCTGGAGAAAATGGAATGGAATGGAACCACAGGCATTTCTGTAGGTTTCTATGTAACAAACAAAGTTTCGACCTATCTTGGTTCAAGTAAACAAATGCAAATGTGCCAGGCCTCACAGGTAATGGGTGTGTTTGCACGACAAAGGCAGTAGAACAATGGAGCTGAAAATCTCAGTAGGGGTGCTGGTAGGTGTTAGGTCCAGGGAATTTACGCAAATTTGCGCAGCCTTAGTAAATCTAAGGAAATTAAACTCTACGCAGTGGTCTTCTTCCTTCGGTATCTCTTCAACCGTCAGACCCCAGTCAGTGGGGCAAAAACCCGTCCCGGAAAGAGTCTAGTTTGCCGTGGCCACGGTCTTACTAGTTGTTGCCTCCTCAGCTGGAATCCTCGGGCATCTTGAGATGCTCAAAGGACCAAGTAAATGTCAGGTTCAAGCAACCTAAAACATTCATAATACAGTGAATAAACAATAAATAATAATCATAAATAATAATAAATTATAATTTCTAAAGTTTCATCTAAGAAATTGTTTTGTTAAAAAATGTATTTGACCTTATTTTCCATGTAGGTCTCTTTTTTTTAAAATAAATTGCATTTGGTCTTACCTTTACTTGTAAATCAAGTCCATGGGTCTGTCCTTTAGTTTTAAGATGTAATCCTCTATTTGGTTGGGAATGAAATGGAAATACTATCAAGGTTGTTTCTGTTAAAGAGTACTTTTCTGCGAGGGAAATAAGCTAATGTTACATGCTGATTTTTTAAATGAACGAGCTTATTATTGTACGCATTACTGCTATCTTGCCGGCATGGCTGTGTAAGCAAATGCACGGAGATCAGTCTCGTGGTGTTTGGAGCTCCATGAAGCTCAAATCAACACTGCCTCATGCTGGTGCGGCACGGACATACCAGACTCCACAATGCACTTTTAATGGCGTTTCTGGTCGATGAAGACTCAATGTCACATACTTTCATGAAACATAATTAGACAGTCTGTTAAATGTCAGTATGTGCAGTACATGTGTGATAAAATGTATATTATTGACGATGCAACGAGGAAACACCAATGTCTCCTGTGGACCAATCACAGCCTGCCTGAATGAATGTGGTCGCATGAAGCACCGTGAGAGCGATGACTCAACATGACTCTTGTAGCTGTGCTTCATATGCATTTAAACAGAAATGTTAAAATTCTGCTATTTTAGTGATGAAATCATTGAAATTATTGGATTGAAAAGGAAAATGAATGTAAAGCACCAATTATTGAACTAAAATGGAAAAATTTGATGTAATAAGTGTTTGTTTTTTCTATTCAGTATTCACATGCAGTGGAAAGGAAAGACCACCAGGGGGCAGTGGTGAAGCTCAGCCTCACTTGCTGACTCTGACAGCACGTCACTGATATAAACAAATGTCTGTACTCTTAATACAATAGAGTCTAAAATGTGTGAGATGCTGCAATATTGGGCTTATTAAAAATAAATGTAACCCTTGTGAAGAAAAAGATCATTTTCAAAGAAGTCTTTTATAGACAGTTAAAGGTGGCATTCATCCTTGGCCCTGGATTACACTGTTTTATTTAAAAAATATAAGAAAACCACCAAGCAGAACATATACACGCAAAAAGTCTGTATTTTTAACAGTTGTTGTTCGAACCCTCTAAAAAAGGGACAGGAATGAAATTCAAGCAAAAAATAGGAGGGAATGGCTGAGCTAGAAGAGATTGGTGGGATATAAACTGTTGCAGAGACACCGCCTTTAAAACTTCACTTTACCATTTCAAGTATAGAAATGAGGTAGTCCATAGAAATGAAGAAAATTAGTATGTTTAATAAAAACAAAGAATAAAAGTTAATAAGAAAAAAAGAAGAGACGAGGTGGAAATAATGGTTATTAGTTTACCCATGGAATGAAAGCCATGTATATTTTTCCATGTAATGGCTCGTTTTCTTTCTCCTCTTCTCGTCCCGAGTGCAACCAAACAATGCTTTTTCGATAAAATCATATACGATAGCTTGGGGAGCACCGAGTTGTCTCTTTGAACTTACAAGAACGTATCCTGGTTCTTTGTATGGCAGCTGTTTTCAGGGCTGTTTTTAGGGTAGGTCGAAAAACACTGGCAAGTACCTTGCTGTAGTGGTTGATGTAAATGGAGCTGCCTTGCTGTGTTACACAAGAATGTTACAACTGGCTTGGATGTTGCATTTAGATCGTGCTATTTCCCATAGAAGCTTGAGGGGTTGCTCTTTTAAAGATTCGGAAACTGTGTGAATTCTTGTACAGATGTATTCAAAAATAAATCAAGAATCAAACCCAATGACGATTATGCGGAAAACCACAACAAAAAACAAACATATACATTTTAGCATATAAAAAAATAACANTGGCCCAGAGGCAGGCTGCTGAAGCTGCTGTGCCAAGGACTGTACAACAATGCAGTGCCAGGTGCAAGAGAGCTGCAACAGGAATCACAGCAGGTTGCACAGGTTTACCTGTGCAACATGCCATAAATTCAGCTGTGCCAAATGCAGGGACGATAGACACTGGATCTGCAAATGCTGTAAAGTTTGAAACACTAAAATAAAACAGACTTTTGTATCCATTGTTGGAAATCAGCCTCCTGTGACTTCAGGCCAGCAATTCCCCTGGGTGTCGAGTTGGAGGAAAGGAGACTAACTTACTACCATGCGATTAAGATATGAATTTTTATTTCCTGACAAACAAACCTAATACACAGAGCTCCGGGGTGCCAGCCTGTCCATATAGGCCTACACAGAAGTTAGTCTTACTACAGAGACAGTCAAGAACACAACTAACTGTCCCTCCCCGGCCTTTTGTACATTAGAAGATGCCAATGTCGGTTGAGTCTCAGCCAATGGGAGAAGACAGCACTTTGGTTTGCAGATGGTAAGGATCCAGTCAGATGAGGCCGCGATGTGAGAAATGCAGCTTTCAGGAATTAATCAGCAAGGAAGGTGGCACCAGTTGATTCATGTGCAGGTGGCCTTAGTTCCCGTGTGAAGATGGTCTTCACTCTGGATGTTGGCGCCAGCCGCCCGGAAAAGGAGGTGTTTGTGGTCGGAGTGTTCCTGCCTTGGATAGTTTATCAGTTGTGGGTCAGGTGCGTGGGGGTGTGATAATGGGCAAAAGGTATGCAAGCTCAATGTGTTTAGTAACTGCCTGTAACTGTTGAATGTAAAAACAATAACTAAAAAAAAAAAACCCTTCAATTAGTGAATGTGTGTCTTTTGTACAGTATAAATTGAAGGGTTTCAGTTTTAAGTATTTGAATCCGCTAAAGCGCTAAGCAGTCATATTATATTTAGCTAACCATTATATTCAGCTAAGCAGTCATATTATATTCAATAGTTACAGGCAGTTACTAAACACATCGAGCTAGCAGACCTGGCGGCCATAATCATGCACTCAAACACCTGACTCACAACTGATAAACTACCCAAGGCAGGAACACTCCGATCGAAAACACCTCCTCCTGTTCCAGACGGCTGGCGCCAACATCCAGAGCAAAGGCCACCTTCACACAAACCAACGGGGGTCACCATCTCCTTGCTGATTGGTTCTCGAGAGCTTCAATTCTCACTATTGCGGCCTCATCTGACTGGATCCATACCATCCGCAAACCAGGGCGCTGTCTTCACCCATTGGATGAGACTCAACCGACATTTCCATCTTCAATGTACAAAAGTTCGAAAAATGTTTCATCTTGTTCCTTTTGCATTTCAAAACTAACCTTGGCCCACTTAAAATCCAGCAGGGCAAAATATACATTTTTGCATTTCTGTCTTACATCAGTGTCTTCAATTTTTTTGGCGGGGATAAATATATGTTCCATTACACCCCTGTTCATAATTCATTTGCAACACATAACCACGTGAAATATTGCATTTTTTAAAGTATGTATTTTATTTTTGATTGAAACCTTTTTCTGTGGCTGTTTCAGTGTCTTTTTTTTCTAGAACTTTATAAAATTACTTTAATGGTATTTTTTAGAATACACAATTCTTAACATTTTGAAAGATTACAATTGCGCAACATTTCACAATAATGGCAACCAAACAAGGAAACACACAAAGATGTTTTTGGACTTGGCTGCCATTTCACAATCAAGCAATGCACAAGGTCGGGTGGAGATAAGACACATTTTGATGCTGAAAGGTTCCTTTATTTAATAGAGAAATGATTATTTCAGTTTAACTGTCCAACAACTGGACAGTGTAAAAGAAGAATAAAACAAGACTTGATAGTAAACCCAGACATATAAAGACACCGCTTAAGTTTGACATTGTCTAGTACAAACATTGTGATTAGTGAAAAATCATTGTTAAAGTTGATATGGTAGTAAGAGGGATGATTAGTATTTGCAACAGCACGAGGCCTTGATGCAAATGTAGGGATGTTCTGTGTTGCACGGCGCATCAACCCAATCCCCTAGAAAAGAAACAAAAAGTTATGAAAAAGATGGTATGGATTTTTGGACATGCAGTTGTATGACATCCCCATCAGCAGCTTATTCCATCAACAGTGACTTTTACCCTACAGTGATATCACTTCAGCTCTCTCGTGTGCAGGGGTCGTCATGTAAACACTGTGAACTACTTTCTTCAACACTAAAACCTGACCAGAACTGGGCTCAGTGTAGAAAATAAGGAAAAAGACACTGTTGATGCAGTACATTGCTGATGGGGATGGGAAACTTCAATTAAAAAATGTAAACTATCTTTTTAAGAATTACATTATGTTGAATTGCATTGATTATACCTGAGGTTCCAGTGCCTTGAATCACTACACAATCATCTGTATCAGGCTCCCCTGAGACAAAGTTCTCAAAATCAAAGTCTGTGCCATCAGTCCAAAGAAAAACATCATTCTGAAATACAATGTCACATTAAAATGAGTCACTCCAAAAAATAACAACCGCACACAATTTCATCTACTATTACTATCTTGTTTGGTACTGGTAAATGTTTCACCTCAATGGCATCAGAGAGTCCAATCCAGGCATCACTCGCTTCTCCCAACAAAGCCAGTTCATAAACAATGGCATTGTCCAGGTCGCTGGTGATTGAAACCAGATTTCCATCAAGAAGGTTGCAGACTTTCTGATGGGAAAAACAGTAATAAAATAGAAATGAATTTCATTCATTTAGTTCCATCAGATAGTTGGTAAGATTTTGACTTGTGGCAAAGGCATGTCCCATGGCAAGGTCAATCTTTCTACCCGCATGTGAGCTGTATCTGATTGTTTTCACGTCAGTGTGAACTGTACAATTACGATTCTCTCAAATTTGACCCGGGCCTCTTTAGTATGCAGTCATGAATTTGATCTTTATCCAATGCTACTACAGTCTAACCGTTTGTGTCGTGTGTATCGTGTATATCTATCAATCCATACGTTATCGAAACGTGACAAACATTACAGTTCATCACCTAAGCAAAGAATAAATGAGGCAAAAACAGTCAGTGGTAAAAGAAGACATTTTGGGAACTAATTGAACTCATGACTCAAATAAATGTCCCTCAAGTCCTGCTCAACCACATGCTCCTCAGAAGTTTTGCAAAAAATAGCTACTATTTTTGCTCTCCTCCTACTTAATCTATGCAACATCATTTGTTTAATAAAATGTTGGCTCTGGTTAACAACATCCTTGAAATTGCCACAAATGTGCCAGGATTGAGACCATGAACTGGGGCCATGTTCACTTGAGCTTCATCACAACTACTATGTGAAATTCGACTATACCTCTGCATCTGCAAACGTCCTGGGGTCACGTTGGAAGATGTAACAGTGATCATTTAACAGAGTCCAGCCCGTAGGACAGCAATAATCTGCAACACAATTGTTTTAAGTAGAAAATTAGTTAGAAAAAAGTATTTGTCAATCTGAAAAAGTGTAATTAAGTCACAGCTACCAACTTTTGTTCTGTTTTCAGGGCCAAGACCACTATGAGGAAAAAAACAGTGATACAAAGACAGCATTAGTTCAAGCAGGATATCAAATATATGTTTATTGCCTACTGAAGGTGAGATTTGGACTTACAACACCGGTCAACAGTCCACTGATGCCACAAAGCAGGAAGAACACACGAAGAGCAAATGCCATCTGAGCAATGGTAGACAAATTCAATGCAGTATATCACATACAACAGAAAAAAGTAGGATGTTAAATTGTGTCGTGTTACCTTTGCAGTGGTGATGCTTGATGCCGAGGACAACAAAGAGCCATCCTTTTATGTGCTAGTTTGACGTAGCCCTGGAATGTTCTGTATGCCGAGTATACGGGAAGTCTGCAACAAGGAGAGAGAGAATGAAGGGAAACAATGGCATAATGACTTGTCACCAACCAATGCAGTCACACCCAAGCAATTAAACTAACTTTTGTTTTCTCTGCCAAATTATATTTTTTATTCAACATTCTTATCACACACTTTGTAACTCTTAATGTGGGAATAAAATTTACACTCAAAATATGTGAATGCAATTTATATTCAATTACATAATGTCTGTAAAATCGCCTCACCCCTCATTTTTGATAAAAACATGGTTAAAGGGTGATTCAAATGTTCTGCTACTAAAAAAAACAACAAGTAAATAGATTTTAGCTTTATTTAAATTTGCATTTTTTTGACAATGTTAATAACTATCCTGCCGATCCTGTCATACAGATAACTCAGATGACATTAAAAAGTAGCTCTTGTGAGTAGAGATGTCCCATATGTTTTTTTTTGCCGATATTCAATATGCCTACATTGTCCAACTCTCAAGTTCCGATTCCGATCACAACCGATGCTGAAACCGATATGCGTAGCATCACAGATCTCCAGGAATTGACACGTGTTGTGAAGCCAATCGATCCAGTAACAGCAAATAGCTTCTCGACATGGCTGTTAACACTTTGCTGTGCAAAGTGTTCTTGCCGTGGAGTCTTCTGTGGCTACTAACGTCTGCCTGCTGCCATTTCACCATTCACCCCATATACATTCTGTAGAATGAATGAATGACTGATGCGTGGCAATACAGCGTTTTTGACGTCATCAAAGTCACCTGGTTGGATTAATCTGTGGCTACTCATCCTGGCTGGAGCTTTGTGCTTCTAATCAAGTCTAGATGCTCTTATTGTGGGTTGGTTAATCTCAGATCTGGTATTTGTGAAGATAAGAACAGATAACCCAAGTAAAACACATATCAGTCAGGCGCTTCCTCTTCACAGCATAATAGACCACCTGAAGAAGACAATTAATCACAGTGGTAATAAAACTCTGAATGAAGAGTGCACACTGTATGATTACAGTTCTGTTGGAAACCAGTGTGAATTTTGAGCTGACAAACGTAGACATCTGTTAGCATGGTTAGATTTTTTGCTTGTTCGCTATACCTCTAGCTTTGGCTAACTTCTTGTCATCTAGTTAGAGCTAGCAAACGGTGAAAAGTTGTGTGAAAAATGGCTAAAATAGCATTATTTTAGTTTGCCTAAAATTGTGTTATTTTTGCTGTCTGTCTTCTAGAGTCAAGAACAATAACAATAATTGTTTATGTGATGATTATTTTAATGGCTATTGTCTGGGCTGTATAGGGTCTGGCTANCAAGCAACTGCAGTGGATGCATGCCACACAGATGGTGACTAGGAGTGCGCTGATGTGCAGCCACCTGATCCGCCTGCACCAGATGTAGACAATGATCCTCTGCAACCTGGGCTCCTTTTTGTGAGGAACAACTAGAGGGCTCTCTATGCGAAGGACTCTTTAAAAAAAAGTGTTACAGGCTAGTGCCTGGCCTGCCATGTGGCAGAATAACCCACAAGCCTAGACGGTTACAGAGTTAAGTTTTGGCTATCGTTAGGTCTTACTGTGTTTGTTTTAGCAGTTTAAAGGAGGGTTTCTTAAGGTTGTACATGCCACAGATCGTCTCCAAGCAACATTTTTTTTGATGACAGGAGTTACTTGTCATCTCCTTAAGGTATCCCCGGTGGCAGGAATTCTGAATAGGGGTTGTGCGTCACCTCTTCAAGGTACCTCCATTCCTGCTGCCAGGAATTGCTTGTTCGTTAACGTTTTATATTAAGGTGCTTCAAGTAAGCCTTAATAAGTACTAACTACAGTTAATATGATTTTTAATAAGACCTTATTAAATGCTTATTACATTTAAAAAATGCTGTTTTAATGTTAATGACACACTTAATGAGGCCTTTTCATATGCTATTTAACAAAATAATAACACTTAGCTTTAATGCTAATAAGCATTAATAAAGACTTATTAGGTACTTAATAATATAAAAAAACGAAGTGGTAAGTATGATTAACAAATTTATTAGAGCAATTAAATTACAATTAAATTCCAGCAACCCTGTAGGTCAGTACTTTATTAACATAAATTAAGTCATAATTAATAATTTTCTAACAGTTAAAATACATTTTTTCAACAACATTGTGGTACATGCACCTATACAAAACACAAACACTCTATTCATTAAACTTCCACTGTAAAGAGTGCAATAAAACTAAAGAAAAAATAAGTAAAAGAACCAGGGTTCCGACACATATTTACAATGCATTTTCCACTTTTACATAACTATTCACATGACTCTTAACTTTTCCAGGAATTTCATGATATTATGACAACCCTGAAAGATTCAAATCAACTGTACATTTTAAAACACTCGGTAGGTCTTTGCAATGTCATGCAAGAGCCTTCCAAGTGGGCCAGATTTGTGTTTTCTGCCAAGCCACTCAGTCCACTTGATGAGGCAAAGATGGTCAGACAAGAGGCGTTCAGTTTGATTTCCCCTTTGCCTCCAAACATGCTACTTGATGCTCTTCCAGACACGTTCAATGTGTTGGGTGTGAGCACCTGTTTGTGGATCCACATACCACATGGAGTGATTGACCGTCATACGGCTGTAACCAAGCTCAGCTAGGGTATGATAGGCCCTCCATTCATCACTTTGGACAGTAGAACCCATCCTCACATGGTGTGCAATCAGGGGCACAAAGTTCTGACGGCCCCTTTTCTCCTTCTTCTAGTCGTGGCACTGGCTTCATCCTGCTTCATTTTTCCCTGTGACAACCAATTCTTCCTCTGTCCATACTGTTTGTACAAAGCAAAGAAAGAATTACTTAATGTAACAATTTCCTGCCAAACATGTTCCTGCCAAAAATAAATTTTCCAGTGAGACATTGGCTCAATTTACACTTTTGACAAAATGACAGATGAGGAACTAAAAAGGCCTGTACTATTAATGTTTCTTGTCTGTCTATTTGTCCTGCTTTCATTTACAATAAAGTAGCTGATTGATGTGCATTTATTAGGGCTATCTGACTGATATCTCATGTTGAGTTAGGTTGAAATTAATAGGTACTCTTTACATTTTTCAATCAGTATATTCTTTGTGCTTACTATACTAGCTGTTTCTTGTGCCAACATTTCAATTGTAAATGTCTGACGTGATAACATCAAAAATACTTAGTCAACAAATGATCATTAATTTGCATTGTGTGAAACTAAATCAAAATACAGTGCAACTAATCAGATGGACATACATGCAAAGTTCTATTCTGCAGAGTGAAGAATCCATAAATAAAGTCACATTTCTCAATGTGGAACAGTTTATTCTATGTTCAGGTTTATACGTGTATTTTGGTTTTAGAGGGAAAGACAGATAAGCAGGTTTTTAGAGTATAAATTACATTATTTCTGATCATGTAGTCAAAAACATAGAAGCCTACATTACAAATCAACATACTTTTCTCTCGAAATAGACTTTTATCAATAACAAAGAATTCCTATTGTCCACCAAGGAGGTGCCCTTTTCTTATTCGCATCTTTTCCACAGCTCCTCTGCAGACTTCACGCAGCTTTTGCAACATTCTTGACAAGGTTGCAGTGCCTGGTGCTATTTCATCTTGCATCATATCGACTTGTCGCAGTCGGAGAGCCTGCGCAAAACTATGTACACATAGACAAATCTCAAGTTAATTTAAATTTTTACATACATACCTGTATTTTTGTATTTTTTAACCTTTGTAAATGTATTACCGATATATGAACTGCATCCACTGAAAAAAAGAAAGGCGAGACCTGTGAAAAATAGATCTATCCCGGACTGACACCACAGTCCTAATCCCCCGATGAACAGCTCTCTGGCAGGTTCTCAAGAGAAAAAAAAAAATTGATATGAAAAGATATCTTTTGAACTGGATAAAGGAGTTGATCTATTTTAAAAACATTAAAAAAAACAGCACATACATGACTGTCTCTCTCTGCTTTTACAGTGTGGTGTAGACGTGTTGGACAAAATGGCGCAAATGTATTTTGTAAGAGCAGAAGCACGCAGGTGGCCAGTGGCATTTTTTTTTAGAATATGCTGGACTTGGCGGTGGTGAATGCCTACATTTTGTACAAGGCATGCACATGGTGGACAGGCAAAAGAAGATTGTTTCTGAGTCATCTAGCTAAGGAACTTCATTGCTGATTCATGCAGCACAAGCAAATATTGGCCCAGAGGCAGGCTGCTGAAGCTGCTGTGCCAAGGACTGTACAACAATGCAGTGCCAGGTGCAAGAGAGCTGCAACAGGAATCACAGCAGGTTTACCTGTTCAACATGCCATAAATTCACCTGTGCCAAATGCAGGGACGATAGACACTGGGTCTGCAAATGCTGTAAAGTTTGAAACACTAAAATAAAACAGACTTTTGTATCCAGTGTTGGAAATCAGCCTCCTGTGACTTCAGGCCAGCAATTCCCCTGGGTGTCGAGTTGGAGGAAAGGAGACTAAATTACTACCATGCGATTTAGAAACGAAGTTTAATTTCCTGAAAAACAAACCTAATACACAGAGCTCCGGGGTGCCAGCCTGTCCCTATAGGCCTACACAGAAGTTAGTTTTACTACAGAGACAGTCAACAACACAACTAACTGTCCCTCCCCGGCATTTTGTAAATTAGAAGATGCCAATGTCGGTTGAGTCTCAGCCAATGGGAGAAGACAGCACTTTGGTTTGCAGATGGTAAGGATCCAGTCAGATGAGGCCGCGATGTGAGAATTGCAGCTTTCAGGAACTAATCAGCAAGGAAGGTGGCACCAGTTGATTCATGTGCAGGTGGCCTTGGTTCCCGTGTGAAGATGGCCTTCGCTCTGGATGTTGGCGCCAGCCGTCCGGAAAAGGAGGTGTTTGTGGTCCGAGTGTTCCTGCCTTGGATAGTTTATCAGTTGTGGGTCAGGTGCGTGGGGGTGTGATAATGGGCAAAAGGTATGCGAGCTCAATGTGTTTAGTAACTGCCTGTAACTGTTGAATATAAAAACAATAACTAAAAAAAAAAAACCTTCAATTAGTGAATGTGTGTCTTTTGTACAGTATAAATTAAAGGGTTTCTGTTTTAGGTAATTGAATCCGCTAAAGCGCTAAGCATTATATTATATTTAGCTAAGCATTATATTTGGCTAAGCAGTCATATTATATTCAATAGTTACAGGCAGTTACTAAACACATCGAGCTAGCAGACCTGGCGGCCATAATCACGCACCCAAACGCCTGACTCACAACTGATAAACTACCCAAGGCAGGAACACTCCGATCGCAAACACCTCCTCCTGTCCCAGACGACTGGTGCCAACATCCAGAGCGAAGGCCACCTTTTCACGGACCAACGGGGGTCACCATCTCCTTGCTGATTGGTTCTCGAGAGCTGCAATTCTCACTATTGCGGCCTCATCTGACTGGATCCATACCATCCGCAAACCAGGGCGCTGTCTTTACCCATTGGATGAGACTCAACCGACATTTGCATCTTCAATGTACAAAAGGCCGGGAGGGACAGTTAGCTGTGTCCTTGTCTGTCTCTGTAGTAAGACTAACTTTTGTGTAGGCCTGTAGGGACAGGCAGGCACCCCGGAGCTCCGTGTATTAGCTTTGTTTGTCAGGAAAAAAATATTCATATCAAAATCATATGGTAGTAATTTAGTCTCCTTTCCTCCAACTCGACACCCAC
>QODF01000375.1:128754-152407 GCA_024372805.1 Oostethus manadensis | reverse complement strand
GGAGGGACTATGTCTCACAGCTGGCCTGGGAACGCCTTGGCGTCCTCCCGATGGAGCTGGAAGAGGTCGCTGGGGACCGGGAAGTCCTACTGAAGCTGCTGCCACAGTGACCCGGACCCGGATAAGCGGTGGAAAATGGATGGGTGGATGGGATGGTCTCATTTTGTCCGTCCTTGTTTGCGCTCTTTTGTGTAGTTGAAATGAACTACTAGTACTGCTTTTGTTTTAGAAATTTTTCACATTTGTTAAAGGTCAACTAAGGTCACCTAGCCCTCCAACATGGTCCAAATGAAACTAAAATAGTCTAATTTTACTTGAATGATCACTATTACATATACCAAGATGAAGGCAGAAGGTTGAAAAATGGTATGGAGCTATGGAAAAATGTAATCCGTTAGTTGTGACATGGCTCTAAAAAAACAACAGAAAAATTTAAAATTAGCAGTAACTTTCCGCAAGTAAAATATGAAGAAAAATCTAAATCTAAAAATCTAAAGCACTAACTATACAAGAATAACATCATAATTATACCTAATATTGGAAAAAGTCAAACTTTTATGTAAATAAAAGTCTTATTATTACAAGAACAACAACAAAATTGGAAAAAAAAACCAGCAAATGGCTTTTTTTCCCACTTCTATACCAAAGCGACAATGTATTTGTTTTTTACAAAATATAAAAGTGGCCCTTGTATCATTTAATTTTTCACTATGTGGGCCTCGCTGGAAAAAGTTGGACATCCTTGAACTAACTTTTTTTTCACTCAGAGAAACATTCTAGGTGGGAATGTGGCTTCAGTTAGAGACCAATTAGAAAATGCCGTCATTTATGAGCTTGCTGAAGAAGGATGTGCGAGTAAAGCCTGGACTAGTCTCCATGATGCAGATGAGGTGAAACATGTACCAGTACCAAAGTTTTCTAGTAATCACTAATCAGTAAAAAATATTTATTAGCACGTAGAAAATGAGTGTCTTTACACAACAAAAGAACCTAAAATTCCAAGGGAATGCGATGTTGAGTTAAATGTTTCGTGATGATACTGTATGATGCTAATAATTTGGTATCAATCAACATTGTGAAAAATAATCAGTAGATATAATTGCATGCTGATGTAATGTGCAGATGGGGAAGTCTGTCCCTGATACTGTTACAATCAACACTGAAACCCCCCAGGGCTATGTACTTCCCCCCTTGCTCTTCTCCCTCTATACCAACTGCTGCACCTCCAGCCGTCAGTCTGTAAAACTGACCAAGTTAGCAGACGACACCAACCTCACCGGGCTCATCTCGGACAGTGATGAGTCGGCTTCCAGAAGGGAGGTTGACAGGTTGTTGTCCTGGTGCATCCACAACAGTCTGGACCTGAATTATCAGAAAACTGTGGAGATGATCATACACTTTAGGAAAGTCACAGCACCCTCCACTCACCCTGACACACTCTCCTGTCTCCATTGTGGACTCCTTCTGTTTCCTAGTCACCACCATAACCCAAGACCTCAAGTGCGAGCTGTGTTCTTCCTGCGGCAGCTGAGAAAACCCGAGCTGTCAACCAAGATTTTGGTGCAGTTCTACATGGCCATCATCGAGTCCATCCTCACTTCCTCTATCACTGTGTAGTACAGTACCAGGTTCAGGCACAGACTTTCTTAAACATGTGACCAAAAACGATTTGATTCCTCCGTCTTCATAAGCCAGGTCTATCACTACACAGTTTGAACAGCAGAGGGAATCAACAAACTCACACATACACCTCAGAGCATGTCACAGTGATAGCTACAGCTAAGATGATTACTAGTTCTGAACATTGTCAGTTTCTTGACCCGGGAAGTCAAAAAGTTCTCCCGGATGAGCCCCCAATTATGTTACGGCCCCCGTGGCTCTAGTGTGAAAGGAACGTGTAACATAAAAGAACAGACATTATGTGGAATAAAGTTTGCCACCTGGAAATAAATACAAATAACTTAAAGTCTCGGGACATGGAAATTACTTCTCTGGTGGGGAAGGAGCCCGAGCTTGTGGAAGAGGCGGAGAGATTCCGACTAGATATAGTCGGACTCACCTCAACCCACAGTTTAGGCTCTGGAACCAAATTCCTTGAGAGGGGCTCAACCTTGTTCTTCTCTGGAGTTGCCGCAGGGGAGAGGCGGCGAGCTGGTGTGGGCTTATTGTTAGCCCCCCGGCTTGGTGCCTCTGTGTTGGAGTCATCCCCAGTAAACGAGAGGGTTACTTCCCTACTCCTTAGGGCTGGGGAAAGGGTCCTGACTGTGGTTTGTGCATATGCGCCGAATGGCAGTTCAGAGTACCCAGCCTTCTTGTAGTCCATCAGAGGGGTTCTAAGAGCACCCTAGCTGGTGACTCCATAGTTCTGCTGGGAGACTTCAACGCCCATGTGGGCAATGACAGTGTGACTTAGAGGAGCGTCGTTGAGAGGAACGGCCTCTCTGACCTGAACCCGTGCGGTGTGTCGTTGCTGGACTTCTGTGCGAATTACAGTTTGTCCATAACAAACACCATGTTCCAACATAAGGATGTCCATAAGTGCACTTGGGACCAGGACACCCTAGGTCGCAGGTCTATGATCGACTTTGTGGTAGTATCATCAGACTTGCGTCCGCATGTTCTGGCCACGCGGGTGAAGAGAGGGGCTGAGCTGTCAACTGACCACCACCTGGTGATGAGTTGGATTAGATGGCGGGGAAGGATGCCGGACAGACCTGGCAGACCCAAACGCGTAGTGAGGGTGTGCTGGGAACGTCTGGCAGAGTCTCCCGTTCGTCGAGTCTTTAACTCTCATCTCCGGCAGAGCTTCGCCTGCATCTCGAGGGAGGACCGGGATATTGAGTCCGAATGGGCCGTATTCCGTGCCTCTATTGCTGAGGCAGCCAGTTGTGGTTGCGGCCGCAAGGTGGTCGGTGCCAGTCGTGGTGGCAAGCCCCGAACCCGATGGTGGACACCGGGGGTTAGGGCTGCCGTCAAGCTGAAAAAGGAGTCCTATCGAGCATGGATGGCTTGCGGGACTCCCGAAGCAGCTGACAGGTACCGGCAGGCCAAGCGGCACGCGGCTTCGGCGGTGGTCGAGGCAAAAACTCGGGTGTGGGAGGAGTTCGGTGAGGCTATGGAGCACGACTTTCGGTCGGCCTCGAAGAGGTTCTGGCAAACCGTCCGACACCTCAGAAAGGGGAAGCAGCCCCCAGTTCACACTGTTTACAGTGCGGACGGGGGCTTGCTGACCACGACTGTGGATATAGTTGGTCGGTGGAAGGAATACTTCGAGGCCCTTCTCAATCCCACTGACATGCCTTCCATAGAGGAAGCAGAGTCTGAGGATACGTACGTGGACAGTTCTATCACCGTGGCTGAGGTAATTGGGGTAGTCAAATCACTCCCCAGTGGCAAGGCTCCGGGGGTAGACGAGTTCCGCTCAGAATTTCTCAAGGCTCTGGATGTTGGAGGACTGTGTTGGTTGACACGCCTCTACAACATTGCATGGAAGTCAGGAACAGTACCTCTGGACTGGCAGACCGGGGTGGTGGTCCCCATTTTTAAAAAGGGTGACCGGAGGGTGTGTTCCAACTATAGGGGGATCACACTCCTCAGCCTTCCTGGGAAAGTCTACTCCAGGGTGCTGGAGAGAAGGGTACGACCGTTAGTCGAACCTCGGTTAGAGGAGCTGCAATGTGGTTTTCGTCCCGGTCGCGGAACACTGGACCAGCTCTACACCCTTGCAAGGGTACTCGAGGGTATGTGGGAGTTTGCCCAACCAGTCTACATGTGCTTTGTAGACCTGGAAAAGGCATTCGACCGTGTCCCTCGTGGTGTCCTGTGGGGGGTGCTCCGGGAGTACGGGATTGATGGTCCGCTTCTACGTGCCATTCGGTCCTTGTACAATCGAAGCAGGAGCCTGGTTCGCATTGCCAGCAGTAAGTCGAGCTTGTTTCCGGTGAACGTTGGCCTCCGCCAAGGCTGCCCTTTGTCACCGATTCTGTTCATAATCTTCATGGACAGAATTTCTAGGCGCAGTCAAGGTGTTGAGGGAGTCCAGCTTGGTGACCTTAGGATCTCGTCTCTGCTATTTGCAGACGATGTGGTCCTTATGGCCTCATCAGGCTGTGACCTTCAGCGTTTACTGGAGCGGTTTGCAGCTGAGTGTGAAGCTTCTGGGATGAGACTCAGCACCTCCAAATCCGAGGCCATGGTTCTCAGTCGGAAACGGGTGGACTGTACCCTCCGGGTTGGGAGTGAGGTCTTGCCTCAGGTGGAGGAGTTCAAGTATCTCGGGTTCTTGTTCACGAGTGAGGGAAGGTTGGAGCGTGAGATCGACAGACGGATCGGTGCAGCATCTGCAGTAATGCGGTCGCTGTACCGGACCGTCGTGGTGAAGAGAGAGCTGAGCCGGAAGGCAAAGCTCTCTGTTTACCGATCGATCTACGTTCCCACCCTCACCTATGGTCATGAGTTATGGGTCATGACCGAAAGAATGAGATCGCGGATACAAGCGGCGGAAATGAGTTTCCTTCGTAGGGTGGCTGGACTCACCCTAAGAGATAGGGTGAGGAGCTCGGCCATCCGGGAGGAGCTCAGAGTAGAGCCGCTGCTCCTTCACATCGAGAGGAGCCAGTTGAGGTGGCTCGGGCATCTAGTCCGGATGCCTCCCGGGCGCCTCCCTGGTGAGGTGTTTCGGGCATGCCCAGTCGGGAGAAGGCCCCCGGGAAGACCTATGACACGCTGGAGGGACTATGTCTCACAGCTGGCCTGGGAACGCCTTGGCGTCCTCCCGATGGAGCTGAAAGAGGTCGCTGGGGAGCGGGAAGTCTGGACTTCCCTACTGAAGCTGCAGCCCCCGCGACCCGGATAAGCGGTGGAAAATGGATGGATGGATGGAACTTAAAGTCAACAGGCCAAGTTAGTCTGGGTCCACTCAATTAGGGAAATGGGCGCCAAAATGGGTTATCCGTCGGATAGGCTGGTGCGCTGTGGTGAGCTGGCGTGCGTCAAAGGAATGAGAGAAAGAGTGACGTCACCTCTGCTATTTTTATCTTTAGGCACTCAGGCTGGACAATCCATACCTGCACACAATTAAGGATCAGGTTTATAAACAGGAGGTTGGGGCGCACGGTGCGGGCCATCAACCGTTAAGTTTAGTTAGTTCAGTCAGTTTTTTGTTCTTAAAAACGTTTCTTTCTTAAAGATTCAGTCTTATGGTTATTCGGCACCAGTAACATTCAGGGCCAGTGAAATTTTTTGGGTCTATCACTTGACTTTTTTGTTCCATGACTGTCTTACTGGGTCCAACCCCAGTAGCAAAGGTGCACCATGAGAGGCTAATGGATCTTAGCAATCCGATCACATTCCAAAAAAAAAGCTTTTTTGCATTTGCCCGTCAAGAGATCATGACAGCGTGGCAGAAAATTACAATGAATCCACATTTTTGCCAAGATTTGGCTTTTAAACTTTTAATCAGTTGATGAACAGCCCATTTCACTTGAATGCTTGCTTTTGTGGTGGTGTTCCTCCAGATTACCCGAGGCTCTTTCCTTTGCTCCACCTCTGAGCCAACTCTTTAATTCAGTGGTTTATTAATCTGGGGGGCACGCCACCTAGGGGGGCCACAGCATTATGTCAGGGGTGGCGCGGGTGTTACCATGCACACTTTTCATTACTGACGTATTTTTCTGACTACAAGCTGATACTTTTTTTCTCTCCCTTAGGACCCTGCTGCTTTATAACAAAGCACCTTGTTTATGGATTTTTTTCCACTTTGGGGGGGTTCAATTTGTCTACTGGTTGCCACAACACTCTTAAGTTTCCGTGAGTATCCGCGCGCACTCGGAGTATGTTGTTCAACACACGTGTCATAGTTTTGGTTTAAACTGAGCGTGCGCATTCCCGCGACCTTCATGCACTTTTCGGCAGGCATGAAAATCTTGGCACAACACCAGCTCGGCCCCCAACCTCTCCCGCCTTCGTCACCAGGAACCAACCCAAAACGAGAGTTCGAGGCGCAGCGACGGTGGCTGGCATTCCTGAAGCATGGTTTCTCTCTCACCCAGGCAGCCACGGCAGCATTCAATAAATTATTTCTGCAGGCTGAGATGTGTTACTGCTATGTTACAGGCACTGTTTGGAAACAAGGGGGTGCCCCTTGTTATCTCCAAAAAGGGGTCGCTTTAGTTACTTCACATTCACAATAAATGTGTGATCTTACTAAATATTTTGTGTCTCAATCCCATTTTTTCTTTTTGCATTTTGAATCTCTACTTATAATCTCCTTAAAACTTCACAGTGGAAAATATCAATTTTTGAAATTCTTCAACTGTTGTGAAAATTTTGACCAGGCATGGAGAGTATAAACGAACGATCAATTACACCTCTAACCATAATTATAAAACAAACTTGTGTGAAATATTGCATTTTTTAACATATCCATTTAATTTTTTCTTGTAACCTTTGTCTGTGCCTTAGTCAGTGTCAACATAAATTTTTCAAGAAAGCCAAAAATTACAATAGTTACGTTCACTTGCGTTGCTCTCTGTGTTTTCTCCCTTGCCTTCTCCTGGGCATGTGCTTTGGGTTGCAGGAGCTGCCATGGCAACTGGAGGCGGGGCCACGGGACGCACATGCACGTAATCTGCGAACACATTTGATAAGCAGAGGGCTCGCACCTGGAAGACGCTGAATTATTCTCTTCCACTCAGGAAGGCTCACGTAAGGGCTCGCACGTTGTTTTTCTTCCCAAATCAACTCTCTTGTTCCTGCAGTTTTGGACTTCACTCCAGCCTCGCTCCAGCGTCTCCCCGACGGTCTGTCCCGTGGCCCGACTAACCAGGTTGGCAATCCGGAGGCTCGTGCATGTCCTACGGTTCATGGTGCTCATTCCCCAGTCCTGCGCGGCAGCACCATCGCTTTCTGTTTTTTCTATTATGAACATTGAATACCAGTGCACCACCTCTAACCTGCCTCTTCTGTCCACGTCCGAGGGTTCGCTCGAAGCGAAGCCCGTAACAGAATAATCCAGCCAAAAGTATGGACCCTGCGGAAGTGGACACCAGCAGGTTCGCGCTTCGCCATTTGGGGCAACGCCTCAACAGACAGAAGGAGCAGTTTGACGCCTTGGGACAAGGTATCAGAGACATGGCGGGACGCCAGGACTCTCGTTTGGAGGCTCTCGAGGGTCAGATCCAGACCTGATGTGCCTGAGTGATACAGGCGCCCCCTGGCCGGTATCACTCACCAGACCCGTGCTTTTACTCTCCGCTTGTCCGGTAATCATACGGAGCTCATTCGGTTATTTGTTATCCCCTCTCGTTCCGCGCCGGTGGTTTTAGGCCTTACGTGGCTCCACAAACACAATCCCCAGACTGATTGGACCCGAGCCACCATTCCAAGTTGGAGCGTATTTTGCCATAATCACTGTCTCGGGTCCTCTTCCTCTCTAGTTGCCACAATTCTGCACATCTCCCTTGTTCTTAAAAATGGGCACCAGCACACTTCTCCTCCATTCCTTAGGCATCTTCTCATTATCTAAGATGTTGTTAAACAACCCGGTCACGAACTCTACTGTCACCTCTCCTAGACACTTCCATACCTCCACAGGTATATCGTCAGGACCGAGTGCTTTTCCATTATGCATCCTCTTCATACCCTCCTCACTTCTTCCTTACTAATCTTTGCTACTTCCTGGTCCACAACAGTCACCTCTTCTACTCTTTGTTCTCTCTCAGTTTCCTCATCCATCAACTCTTATAAATACTCTTTTCATCTTCCCATGACACTACTGGCACCTGTCAATACCCTTCCATCCCTATCCTTCATCACCCTAACCTGCTGCACGTCCTTCCCATCTCTGTCCCTCTGCCTTGCCAACCTGTATAGATCTTTCTCTCCCTCCTTGCTGTCCAACCTAGCTTCTCTTTCTCCTCCATCTCACATCCTATCTGTGGAGTATAACCACTAACAACATTGAACATCACACCTTCCATTTCAAGCTTCAGGCTCATCACTCTATCTGACATTCTTTTTACCTCCAGGGCATTGCTAGCAAACTTCTCCTTCAAAATCACCCCTACTCCATTTCTCCTACTATCTACACCATGAGAGAACAGCTTGAACCTAAGCTCTTAAGGTTCTAGCCTTGGTACCTTTCCACTTGGTCTCCTGGACACACAATATGTCTACCTTCCTCATCTGCATCATGTCAACTAATTCTCCACCTTTTCCTGTCATAGTTCCAACATTCAAACTCCCTACTCTTAGTTCTAGAATCTTAGCATTCCTTTTTTCTCTCCTCCTACGGACACACCTTCCTCCTCTCCTTCTTTGGCCAACAGTAACTCAGTTTCCACCGGCACCCTGTCGGTGAACAGCACCGGTGGCGGGCATTGTTAACTCGGGCCACGTCCGATCCGGTGTGTAAGTCATTTGCTTGATTCGCATGGTCTGGTTTGGCAAAGTTTTATGTTGGATGTCCTTCCTGACACAACCCTCTGTATTTATCCATGCTTCGGATCGGCACAATAAGACACATGCTTGTGCCCCGTTGCGGCTACATTTACCTCTTATATCATTGTTATTATTACCATTTAACACCTACATTCTATTGTAGGTACTTTGTATTGTAGGTAGCTACTTTGTCAACTGTATAGCGGTTGATGGCGAGGCTATAAACATTCTTAGAAGCTCCGAGACATATCAATACCTTCATAGCGATAAGGCTGGCCGGGTTTTGTTGAAAGATGTTGGGCACAATCTTATGTATCTAAAAGCAGATGTTGAGCCATTTATGCCAATAATCGCGCGGCTGATAATTTTAAAGGTAACTGAGCAGGTAGGTAAATTCACAACATTAACTTTATGCTTATTTGTGCCGCGATAGCACACACTGCTGATCTATTGTAACCTTACCACTTCACGTGCTTCTGTTTACATTCTGAGAGAGCAGATAAGAAGTGCACTGTGTGGAGCTTGTGTTTCTATTTCATGCTTTGACAAAGTCAGCTCTGTTTTAAAAAGTGGTTTCTTTTGGAATAACTGATACCAGGGAGATGTACACCCGAAATATTGTACCTGTACATGTCTCTGCAGTACCGGGCGTCTCTTCGCTGGTGGTTTGGAGTATCCCAACCATAATGTAGAATGATAGTACAACCACGAGCCGCGCAAGGCCATTTTTTGTACATTTTGGTGGATTAAGTAAAAACGCTTTTAACGTTTGGATACACCGCTAAAGCTAATAAAACCGCCAACTCTAATTTAAAACAACTCATTTTATTTCAGGGGCCTCAGGAATAAGGTGGATTGGCCCTGTCTACACCTAGCAGATGCTTTTAAAAACAAATATTTCACCCCTCTCTGTGTAGGAAAATTTTTTGTCCACACTGCCTTGATTGTTTAAAAAAACTGCATCCACACGCTGAAATGCGTTTTTAAGTGCATTTACAGCATACCCGCGACCCCAATGAGGATAAGCGGTAAAGAAAATGGATGTATGGATGGATTACAAGCATGCCAAGCCTCTAGGCGGCAGTAGTTAGCCAATAACTGCTCGTCTCTTGACGTCACTTCCACAATACTCGCACAAAGGCAGGTACTGGTCCGTGCACACGTGACGTTAGTTTATTTTTTCATTAAAAAAAATAAATGTAATCAGGGTGAGGAAAAACAAAGATGTTAAATACAAAATAAAAAAGACCAGCAACTTTAACTGTTTAACAACAAATACAATTTACAATAACAGCAACACCACAAATCAATGCAACAAGCATCGCACAAGACGTCCACTGAGTTTCCCCATGTGAGGGGACAGATAAATTGGGCTTTCCTAACTACAAAAATGAAGACTATAAGAAGTAAATTTTGCATGTCAGTGGATAACGGACACAGGAGCTCCCCCACCACTACCACAATGTCTTCCTCGTCTTTGGTCTTTAAAAACTTTGGTCTGACAAGACAAAAGTTCAACTTTTTGGAAGGAATGTGTCCTATTACATCTGGCATAAAAGTTATACCACATTTCAGAAAAAGAACATCATACCAACTGGGAAATATGACGTTGGTTGTGTGATGGTCGGGCTGTTTCGCTGCTTCAGGACCTGGAAGACTTGCTGTGATAAATCGAAGCATGAAATCTGCTGTCTACCAAAAAATCCTGAATGTTATTGAAATGCTGTGGCATGACCTTAAAAAGGCTGGAAAAGCCTCCACTGTGGCTGAATGACAACAATTCTGCCAAGATAAGTTGGCCAAAATTCCTCCACCGCACTCTAAAAGATTCCTTCTAAGTTATTGCAAATGCTTGATTGCATTTGTTGCTGCTAAGGATGGCTCAACCACTTATTGGGTCCATCCATTTTCTATTTTGCTTATCCTCATTAGGGTCGAGGGGCAGTTATTAGGTTTAGGGTAAAATCATTTTTTCACCCAGGGCCAGGGAGCTTTGTATTTTTTCTCTTTTAATGATAATAAAAAGTTTCATTTAAAAACTCCATTTTGTGGTCAGTTGTGTTGTCATGTGTTTGTTGATCTGAAACATTAAAGTGTGACAAACGTGTGAAAAAAAAATAGAAATCACGAAGTGGATCATTAGAAACAAGAAATGTAAATCCTTCTGGCAGTCATTATGGAGTGTAAGACAACAAAATAGCATGAGAATGTCAACTGAAGTGAGTCATGTTTGTCCAAATATTCAGATATTATGTTGACTGACAAGGTGACGGTGGGTCGGTGACTTAAGTGTTTTTGTCCTAGACAGTGTTTCAGATTTGGTCAATATCTGGAAACTGTTATTATTAATATAAATAATGTTTTTGGTCACCCAGAACGCTGTATCCATGTAGATAGGAGGCTGACACTATAAAATAAAGTACTTCGCCAGTTTGACCTGAAAACTTTTCTGTGTGGATACCCCCTAGTATACACTCCTTATGAAAATTTTAAGACCATTTGCGACAATACATAAATATAAGTAGTGTAGCATGTTCGATCAGAGGTATTGAGAGTTCAATAAATCCAAAAAGAAGGAGAGATAAACACAGCTATTTTTTAAACACCAAGCCAAATTAAAGACAGACGTCTGGGCTAATACCTTTCCCTGCCAGCACAGAAACTACATGAGACTTACAACAGCAGATCAGCAACGAGCAAAGTATCTCTTCCTGCCCAGCTTTTTTATACTTTAGGATGCCATCGCTTTCTCCGTCTTAGCCTTGACAACAGTTCTTTGTTCCTGTGTGCATCAATCATCTTTCCTCCCTAGAGCATTCGGCGATTAAGCAGTCCCGGTGTTATCTTAGTTGCAGCTGTGCTTCCTTCCTTGTTTCACGCTTTGCAGTTGCCGAAATTTGTGTTGCCTTGTCTTGCTTCTCAGAGCAGCCGAAGAATGTTGATAGCGTGGGCTCTTGTTGTTTCAATGTTGTCCTCTCTCTTTTGATGTTCTGTTTCTGTGTGTGTGTATGCTCAAGCCTTCAGTAGGTTCTATATAAAGCTTAAAAATGAAGAAAACTTTACCTGGTAAATGTTTCACCTCAATGGCATCATGGAGTCCAATCCAGCCTTCACTCACTCCTCCCAACACAACCGTCTGTGATTGAAGCTAGATTCCCACCAAGAATATTGCAGACGTTCTGATGGGGGAAACAGAGTGAAAAAATAGATTTCATCCATTTAGTTCCATCAGATGGATGGAAGCCATAACGAGGCACAAGCCAGTGTCTCATTGTGATGGTAGCAAGCCCAAATAAATACAGAGGGTTGTGTCAGGAAGGGCATCCAACGTAAAACATTTGCCAAACCAAAAAATGCAAATCTGGATCGGTCGAGACCTGGGTTATCAAAATCCGCCATCGGTGCTGTTCACAAACAGGGTGCCGGTTGAAATTGGATTACTGTTGGTCGAAGAAGAAGAGGAGGAAGGTGTTTCCGCGTGAAGAGAGAGAAGAGCACTTCCAAGCGTCTAGGACTGATAGTAGGGACTTTGAATGTTGGAACTATGACAGGAAATGGTGGAAAGTAATTTGATATTATCCAGGGGAGGAAGGTAGACATATTGTGCGTCCTGGTGGAAAGATAGCAAGTATGAGTTATTTTGAAGGAGGAGTTTGCTAGGAATGTCCTCGAGGTACCTGAAGTTAGAAATTGAAGGTGTAATGTTCAATGTTGTTAGTGGGTATGCTCCACAGGTAGGATGTGAGATGTAAGTGAAAAATAAATTCTGGTCAAACCTTGATGAAGTGATGCACAACATCACTTAAAGTGAGAGAGTTGTCATTGGTGCAGACTTCCATGGACATGTTGGCGCAGGAAACAGAAATGATGAGAAGGTTATGGGCGAGTTTGATATCTAGGAGAGGAACTCCAAAGGGCAGATGGTGCTTGACTTTTCAAAATGATACAAGAAGAATGAAGAATGGAAAGGCACTCGCTCCTGATGATAAAGATATAAAAACATCTAAGAGAGGTGGCAGTTGAGTTTTTGACTGGGTTGTTTAACAGGATCTTAGTGAGAAGATGCCCGAGGAATGGAGAATAAATGTGCTGGTGCCCATTTTTTAAGAACGAAGGAGATGTGAAGAGTTGTGTCAACTACAGGGAAGTAAAGCTAATGAGTCATACAATGAAGTTATGGGAAAGAGTAGTTGAAGGTAGACTACAGGCACACGTGAGAATTTGTGAGCAGCAGTACAGTTTTATGCCAAAAAAGGAGTACAACAGATGCAGTATTTGCTTTTAGTATGTTGATAGAGAAGTACAGGGAAGGTCTGAGGTAGCTGCATTGTGTTTTTACAGACCTGGAGAAAGCTTATGACAGGGTTCCCAGAGAGAAACTGTGGTATTGTATGAGAAAGTCTGGAGTGGCAGCGGTTCAGGACATGTACGAGGACTGTTAGACAGTAGTTAGGTGTGCTGTAGGTGTGACAGAGGAGTTCCGATGGAAGGTGGGACTCCACCAGGGATCAGCTTTGAGCCCCTTCTTGTTTGCTATGGTGATGGACAGGCTGACGGACGAGGTTAGACAGGAATCTCCATGGACTATGATGTTTGCAGATGACATTGTGATATGTAGGGAGAGCAGGGAAAAGGTGGAGGAGAAGCTTGCGGGTTGGAGGTTTTTCTGGAAAGGAGAAGAATGAAGAATAAAGGTTACCCACAGCAGGACAGAGTATCCGTGTGAATGAGAGGGACTCATGTGGATGCGTGAGGTTACAAGGAGAAGAGATAAAGAAGGTGGAGTATTTTTGGAAGTACTTAGGGTCAACAGTCCAAGGCAACAGAGAATGTGGAGAAGAGGTGAAGAAGCGTGTGCTTGCAGGTTGGAATGGATGGAGAAAACTGTGAGGTGTGATTTGTGATAGAAGAGTTTTAGCGAAAATGAAAAGACAGGTGTACAAAATTGTGGCGAGGCCAGTGATGTTGTTTGGTCCAGAGACAGTGCCGCTAAGGAAAAGACAGGAGGCAGAGCTGGAGGTGGTAGAGGTGAAAATGCTGAGGTTCTCTTTAGGTGGGACCACAAGCATACCTCTGCAGTACTGTGTTCGTTTACAATTCATGACCTATACAAAAATTGTAAAATGGCTTCATTTTTTCATTGTAAAATCATGGCAGGAGTGGGACTTCAGGATTGTAAGGACTCCAAAAAAGGTGAGTATTCTGAAGTGCTGTTTGGCAAATAAACGCAAACAAAAATCAGAACCGATACCCCTCCTGAAAACGGAGGGAAACTACCCTCGAGCTCCTCACCCTATCTCTTAGGGTGAGTCCAGCCACCCTATGCAGGAAACTCCTTTCCGCCGCTTGTATCCGCGATCTTGTTCTTTTGGTCATGATCCATAACTCATGACCATAGGTGAGGGTGGGAACGTAGATCGATCGGTAAACAGAGAGCTTTGCCTTTTGGGCTCAGCTCTCTCTTCACCACGACTGTCCGGTACAGCGACTGCATTACTGTGGATGCTGCACCGATCCGTCTGTCGATTTCACACTCCAACCGTCCCTCACTCATGAACAAGACCCTCAGATACTTGAACTCCTCCACCTGAGCAAAGACCTCAATTCCAACCCGGAGGGTACAGTCCACCCGTTTCCGACTGAGAACCATGACCGCTGATTCGGAGGTACCGACTCTCATCCCAGAAGCTTCACACTGCAAGGCGCGGTCACAGCATGATGAGGCCATAAGGACCACATCGTCTGCAAATAGCAGAGACGAGATCCTAAGGTCACCAAGCTGGACTCCCTCAACGCCTTGATTGCGCCTAGAAATTCTGTCCATGAAGATTTTAAACAGAATCGGTGACAAAGAGCTGCCTTGGCGGAGGCCAATGTTCACCGGAAAAAAGCTCGAATTACTGCTGGCAATGCGGACCAGGCTCCTACTTCAGTTGTACAAGGATCGAATTGCATGTAGTAACGGAGCACCAATCCTGTACCCACGGAGCACCCCCCACAGGACACCACGGGGGACACGGTCGAATGCCTTTTCCAAGTCAACAATGCACATGTAGACCGGTTAGGCAAACTCCCACATACCCTCGAGTACCCTTGCAAGGGTGTAGAGCTGGTCCAGTGTTCCGTGACTGTGACGAAAACCACATTGCAGCTCCTGTAACCGAGGTTCGACTAACGGTTATACCCTTCTCTCCAGCACCCTGGAGTACACTTTCCCAGGGAGGCTGAGGAGTGTGATCCCCCTATAATTGGAACACACCCTCCGGTTTTTCTGAGGTGTCGCACGGGTTGCCAGAACCTCTTCGAGGCCGACTGAAAGTCCTGCTCGATAGCCTCGCCAAACTCCTCCCACGCCCGAGTTTTTGCCTCGACCACCGCCGGCCATCTGCTTCAGGAGTCCCGCAAGCCATCCATGCTTGATAGGACTCCTTCTTCAGCTTGACAGCAGCCCTAACCCCCGGTGTCCACCATCGGGTTCGGGACTTGCCACTACGACTGGCACCGACCACCTTGCGGCCACAACTACGACTAGCTGCCTCAGCAATGGAGGCATGGAATATGGCCCATTCGGACTCAATATCCCGGTCCTCCCTCGAGATGCAGGCGAAGCTCTGCCAGAGATGTGAGTTGAAGACTCGACAAACAGGAGACTCTGCCAGATGTTTTCAGCACACCCTCACTACGCGTTTGGGTCTACCAGGTCTGTCCGGCATCGTTCCTCACCATCTAATCCAACTCATCACCAGGTGGTGGTCAGTTGACAGCTCAGCCCCTCTCTTCCCCATGTGTTCAGAACATGCAGACGCAGGTCTGATGATACGACCACAAAGTCGATCATAGACCTGCGACCTAGGGTGTCCTGGTGCCAAGTGCACTTATGGACATCCTTATGTTGGAACATGGTGTTTGTTATGGACAAACTGTGATTTGCACAGAACTCCAGCAAAAACACACCACACGGGTTCAGGTCAAGGAGGCCGTTCCTCCCAATTACGCCCCTTCAAGTCACACTGTCATTGCCCACATGAGCGTTGAAGTCTCCCAGTAGAATTATGGAGTCACCAGCTAGGGTGCTCTCAGAACCCCTCTGATAGACTCTAAGAAGGCTGGGTACTCTGAACTGCCATTTGGCGCGTACGCACAAACCACAGTCAGGACCTTTTCCCCAGCCCTAAGGCGTAGGGATATAACCCTCTTGTTCACCGGGGATGACTCTAGCACAGAGGCCCCAAGCCGGGGGGCTAACAATAAGCCCACACCAGCTCGCCACCTCTCCCCTGCAGCAACTCCAGAGAAGAACAAGGTCCAGCCCCTTTTCAAGATCTGGGGATAAAACTGCCAAGGTTACTATACTTTGGCCCACGCTACCTCTTCAGGCTGTGCCTGACTGGGCCCCTCGAGTGCAGGCCTGGCCACCAGATGCCCACTATTGTACCCCACCTCCAGGCCTGGCTCCACAGGGTGGCCCCAGTGACTTGCGTCCAGGCGAGGAAAAACTTTAGTCCATTTTTCATATTCATCATTGGGTCCTGTTGAGCCATTCTTGGTCTGGTCCCTGGCCTAGGACTTGTTTGTCATGGGTGACCATATCAGGGGCATAAAAACTTAGCTCCTAGGATCATTGGGACATGCAAACTCCTCCACCACAATAAGGTGGAGGCTCAGGAAGGATATTAACTAACTCCAGCCTGTGTGCATGTTAGCAGTGTGTGGATTGAGTTTTAGTACTGCAACTGGAAAAAAACATTCATTCATTCATTAATTTTTTTATACCGCTTGTCCTCATTAGCGTCGTGGGTGAAAAAAAAAAAAAAAACCTTAAACAAACAAACTAACAAAAAACTACATTGGGATTCTTATTACATAATGCACCAAGTTATTACATTTTCCTGAAAATAAAAATGTGTCAAGTATATTTTGTGATAATCTTCTCAAAATGTAACAACTTATTAAAAANTCTTCGGAGGGGACTCGCGGTTGCCTCTTGGGGTGGCGGGGTCGGGCCTTCCCCTCTGTGGGGAGCCTGCTGGGGGGCCGTGCTCCGGCGTCTTCCTGGTCGGGCCCTCGCTTTTGGAGGGAGTGTGGTTTGGGATGCATGGCGGTGTTCACCACGGGCATCTCCTCGTTCTCTGTTTCGCTCTGATGCGGTTATCCTGTCACTGCAGAGTAATGTAGATTTAATGTAGATTTGTTGCACGTGTCATTTGGATGGTCATTGTTCAAGAGGTTCTGTTTCTTTACTCGTTGTTTTTCTTGTATGTTCATCATTATTAGTAAATATGTATTTATGTATGTGTGTATACATATATATGCACACTGTATGTGTGTGTATGTATGTATGTACTGCATGGATATGTGTATGTGCACAGTATGTGTATGTATGCGTGTACGAATATGTGCATGTATACATGTGTATATATATGTGTGTGTGTATATATGCGTGTGTATGTATGCGTGTACGAATATGTGCATGTATACATGTGTATATATATATGTGTGTGTATATATGTGTGTGTATATGTATATATATATGTATATGTATATGAATGTGTGTACATGAATATTAGTATTATCATTATTATTATTATTATTATTTTCTTCTTTCCCCTGTATTTTTGCTCATTTTGCTCTGTGACGGTTCTGGTTGTTGCGTAAATCTTGATTATTACGGTTGTTTATAATATGGTTGAAATATGTTTGTGAGGTTCTTCTGCACCCTTTCTTATATCCCCCACCCCACCCCCCACCCGTTCCCTTTTCAGGTCAGGTCCGGCATCGAAATGTGGCGCAACAAAATTCATAATAAACGCAGTCAAATGTCAAGGGAGACTCATTTGGATTATGAAGTCTCCCTTGGCAAAGAAAATTTTGCTCAGCATTTAAAGGCAGCTTGACTCCCATTCAGCTGTTATGATGCTGGACAAGACAAAAAAAAAAAAGGGGCTTTATTACAAAATGAAATGACAATGGCATTTTACTACATAATGCGTTGTTATTACATAATGCGGCTCAACAGACCGTCATCACAACTATTGTGTGAAGTTCTACCATACTTCTGCATCTGTAAAATTCCTGGCTTTTTGTTGGAAGATGTAACGTAACATGCAGCCTAAAGGACAACAAACATCTGCAACCACAATTGCTTTTAAGGTAGATTTGTTGTTAAAATTAGTTTCAAATTAACAATGACTTAACAATGAGTGCCATTAAGACCTTTTATCCTTCATGAGGGGCCAAGACCACCATGAGAAAAAAAAACAACAGTGACAAATATGCACACAGAAATAATTCAAACCGAATATCAGACATATTAACTGTGTTAGGGATTGCGGTGTGGTGATTTGGTGACTAAAATAAAAAGGCTGTTGTTCCTTCATCCAGTCTGGTGTTTGTGCTGCGCAAGAAGTGTTACAGTATGTTAACCAGTCTATAGTGTCTGCAACAAGGAATTACATCATTTTAAAAACCCAAGTTGACGCAAATTATAGTTTTGTCATTAGTCTTTTCTAGAGAAAATTAAAACCAATGCATTTGTGAACAATTGAACAATATTCATACAACATTATAAAACAATATAACATAAAGTCCAGAATTCTGAGACATGTTTTCCACCTCACTTTCTGACAGCTGTCTAAAAAAAATCAGTGCATATTTCCTGTAACAACCTGCCGGCCAACTCTAGTGGATGCAGGAGTCAATCAGTAATGGTCTTTCATTGAGATATGAGAAGACAATGAAATTACTTCTTGGGAACAGTGGGGAGAGTTTGATGAGCCTCTCATCTTTAAGTTCCATCGTTCTTGTTTTTTGTATTATAATTTTTACCTAGCAGTTTCACAAGATTAGAACATGACGAGACTTCTCGATCAAAAGAGAACCGTCTTGTGATAATAAATTAATTAATCACACAATAAATGAAAATTAACTGTGTTTGTTTTCCTTATCTCTTCCCTTCATTAAGGAAAAGTTTTCTCTCTGCATTGGTTCAGTACCTAGACTCTTTATAGAACAGCGGTGTTCTATATACAAGCACATAAAAGGAGTGAGCTCTCTTATCAGTCATACAGTCGGGACGCCAACCGTCCATTGAAAAAACTGAATCGCGTTGTTTTCAAAACAAAAGTAAGCCTCCGATATTGAGTTGGGAAGGGACTTGTTTTGTCCCTTATGACCACGGAAATAAGAAATAGTCTGGAAAATGTGGAGCCAATTGATGATACCTTGTTGCAGGCTAGATTTATCAATGCCAACATGTGTGATCACTCACCTTTCAATCTCATTGCCTTTCAACTATGTCATCTTTGTTTTTATGCACTTTGACTGTCATTCTCACATTGGCAGCATTTAGCTATCTACTTTTCTGCCTAGATTTTGGTCTTTGGATGCCAGATTTGACTTCTATCCATCCATTTTCCTCCGCTAATCCAAGGTCGGGACGCGGGGGCAGCAACCTAAGCAGAGAAGCCCAGACTTTCCTCTCCCCGGTCACTTTGTCCAGCTCTTCCCGGCAGATGCCGAGGCATTCCCAGGCCAGTCGAAAGACATTGTCTCTCCAACGTGTCCTGGGTCTTCCCTGAGTTCTCCAGCTGTTTGGATGTGCCCTGTACACCTCCCCAGGAAGGCGTCCGGGAGCCATTCTAACCAGATGCCCGAGCCACCTCATCTGGTTCGTCTCAATTCAGAGGAGCAGCGGTTCTACTCCGAGTTTCTTCCGGATGACAGTGCTTTTGACCCTATCTCTAAGGGAGAGCCCAGCCACCCTTTGAAGAAAACTAATTTCGACCGCTTGCACCCGCGATCTTGTCCTTTCGGTCACTACCCAAAGCTCAGGACTATAGGTGAGTGTAGGAACGTAGATCGGCCAGTAAAGTGAGAGCTTTGCCTTTCGGCTCAGCTCTCTCTTCACCACGACAGACCGGTGGATAGGTCGCATCACCGCAGACGGTGCACCAATACGCCTGTACATCTCGCGTTCCATCATTCCATAACTCGTGAACAAGACCCCGAGATACTTAAACTGGTCCACTTGAGGCAGGACCCAGAGTTTCCCGACCAGGAGATCACCTTCTCCCCTTTCCTGAGCAAGAACCATGGACTCGGACTTGGAGGTGCTGATTCTAATCCCAGACGCTTCACACTGAGGTGGTGGTCAGTTGACAGCTCAGCCCCTCTCCTTACCTGTGTGTCCAGAACATGCAGACCAAGGTCTGATGATACAACCATGATACGACCACAAAGTCAATCATAGACCTGCGACCCAGGGTGTCCTGGTTCCAAGTGCACTTATGTTCAAACATGGTGTTTGTTATGGACAAACTTTGGTTCGCACAGAAGTCCAGCAACAACACACCACACGGGTTCAGATCAGGGAGGCCATTCCTCCAAACCACGCCCCTAAAAGGCACACTGTCATTGCCCACATGGGCGTTGAAGTCTCCCAGTAGAACTATGGAGTGACCAGCTGAGGTGTTCTCCAGAACCCCTCTGATAGACTCCAAGAAGGCTGGGTACTTGTAGCTGCTGTTTGGCGCGTACGCACAAACCACAGTCAGGACCCTTTCCCCAGCCTGAAGGCGTAGGGAAATAACCCTCTCGTTCAACGGAGTTAACTCCAACACAAAGGCACCAATCCGGGGGGCTATTATAAGCCCACCCCAGCTCGCCGCCTCTCCTTGCAGCAACTCCAGAGTAGAACAAGGTCCAGGCCCTCTCAAGGAATTTGGTTCCAGAGCCCAAACTGTGGGTTGAGGAATGTCTTCGCCTCTTCCACAAGCGTGTGCTCCTTCCCCACCAGAGAAGTGACATTCCATGTCCCAAGAAGCAGATTTGTCCAAGTCTGAGTCTGTTAATTTTACGCAACAAAAATGACAAGTGTGACAATTTTTTTTGCTGACAATTTTTGGTTAAGCTTTAAGGTGTTCCACTGTAAAACATCCATCCATTTTTGATTCCCCTTGTGGTCTCATCAGGGCCACAGGTAAGAGGCTAGGTAAGGTAAGCAGCACTGTAAAACAGAAAAGTGATAATTAAAGTAAGCTAGTTGCAGACTCAATAATTACATATAATTTTGCATACAGGACCCCATTGTTGAAGGGTGTGTTGTTTATCACGACAGTAAAATTCCACCCGACTATTTGAACGTCATCCATTTTCCCAGGTGTGTGTTTAATGTAATTATTTTTTTCTGAATGTCTGTTCAAATGAGTGTGTGGGTGCTGAGTCGGAGCCAGGAACGATGGGACAGTGATATGAGTCGTGAACTAGTTCAACGAGTTCAGCTAGTTCCAAGAGTCAGGTCCCTTTCCCCAACCCGCAAGCGTAGGAAAGTGACCTTGTCGTTCACCGCGGATGACTCCAACATGGAGACAACAGCTTGCTGCTCTACCACTGCAGCAATTTGAGAGTAGAACTGGGTCCAGTCCCTCTTAAGAAATTTGGTACCAGAACCTAAAATGTGGGTCAAGGTTAGTTCGACCATGTGTAGTCGGAGTGTCTCAACCTCTCGCATAAGGTTGGGTTGCTTCCCCTCCAGAAGAGTAATATTCTATGTTCTAGCCATTGACCGCCACCCAAATCCGGACCCTTATGCCTGTCCCTGCAGGCGGTGGGTTTACGAGGGGACTATGTCGTGTGCCTAATTTGGGCTGGGCCTGGCCCGCCTGGGGGGAGCAGCGAACTGTCATGCAAAAAGTCATGTATGTAATAAGATGTGTTACCCAAGTTATTCCTGTAAACTACAAATTTTCCCATCACATTATTCCTTCATTCATTAATTTTCTATACCGCTTATCCTCATTAGGGTCATAAAGCCATAAAGGTTAAATACAAGACACATCAAGACACTTGGACATCTATGCAGTTTATATACCACTGGTTCTTTACTGGGATCACAAGGATGCTGGAGCCTATCCCAGCTGACTTTCTGCGAGAGGGGGGGTACACCCTGGACTGGTCGCCCATTCAATTACTGGACACATATAGACAAACAAACATTTACACTCACATTTATATTGATGGACAATTTAGTGTCGCCAATTAACCTAACATGCATGTTTTTGGAATGTGGAAGGAAACCGAAAATACTTGGAGAAAACCCACATACGCACGGGGAGAACATGCAAACTCCACACAGAGGTGCCCAACCTAGATTCGAAACCTGAACCTCCTGACTGTGAGGCCAATGTGCTACCCACTCATCCACTGTGCGGCCCCATCACATTATTATTATTCATTATTCATTAATCACAAATTACAGTTCATGTACAGATAAAACACAAACATCCAACCATAGTTGTCAGTAAATGTATTATCATGAAACTTAGGAATGTGGAAAACCGTGTGTTCATTTATTGAGATAGAGGGTGATGGTCTTGGTAGACTGTCATTTTAATCCATTCTGACATCTGGTGTCTGTTCTCCGATTGGTTGACAACCAATGCAGGGTGTACCCTGCCCCTTGTCTAAAGTCGGCTGGAATAGGCTCCAGCATCCTTGTGATCCCAGTAAAGAACCAGTGGTATATAAACTGCATAGATGTCCAAGTGTCTTGACGTGTCTTGTCTTTAACCTTTATGGCTAATGGCTTTCTCTGACAACGGCATGGAAAAGATGACATAATAATGTAGACAATTGAAATGTTGATTGGCCAATTGATTTAGAAGACCACATGTGCCTCAGTAAATCCTATGGTATTGGACGACATTGCTATTGTTCTATTGTGTTATATTGAATCAGTCAGTCCATCAATCCTCTTTGCTGCGCACTTGTTTTTAGGCTGCAAGAGCCAGCAGTCTGAACCAGTGAGCGCAATCCAAACATGCAGTTGAGACAGCCGAGCACACCATGAACATTTCCTTTCTTTGTGTAATTGGAGTTGTTGCTGGTGTTTTGGTAGAGTCTGTATCTTGCTTACATGACAAATCTGCGTCCTGGTCCCTCTTTTCATCAAGCCTTAGAATGAAGCATTCCCTCTCCCGGAGCTCCAACTCATCCTTAGGGTCACCAGATGTCCGGTCATTTAACATTCACCTAGAACATATAAAATAAATTCATGAGGAACACAGGATTTCACATTTACAATGCACATGTGAATATGGGTTCTCTGCACATCACTAATCTCTAAGGGGCTCTCACCATACAGTGCCTGACTGACTAAATATAGACACTTTTATAGACACTGTTAATGTTTTTGCCATTGAGGTGGACCGTAAATGAACTTTACAATATTTAAATTATGGGGAGAAAAGTGATCACTGTTACGTAGCCCACATGCTGCAGGTTTTCACACCTATCCCCCACAGCTCCAAAATCCAACAATGCTATTCAGCACCTACCTGCACTTCCATTCCCCCCGTGACACCCAGCCTGCACTAAAGATCCATGAAAAGGATGTCTGTCAGCTCTTTGAGAGGATGAAGACAAAGAAGGCTCCAGACCCTAATGGGGTTTCACCTTCCTGTATGAAAGCCTGCACGGACTTTAAGTCTGCCTTTAACACTATTGTCCCAAACATCCTCTTCAAAAGCTTACCTAACACACTGTGCCCCCTCTACCTGTCAGTGGATTAATAGCTTCCTGACTGACAGGAGGCAGCAGGTGAGGCTGGGTAGCGCCATATCCAGCTCCCGGTCCCCCAGCTCTTCCATCAGCATTTGCGCCCCCCAGGGGTGTGTTTTTTTTTCTTGTACACAATTTGTTGTACACCATTTGTGTTTTTTTTTCTTGTACACGAACGACTGCACCTCAGGTGTGACACTCCAACGTCCCTCATGAACAAGACCCTCAGATACTTGAACTCCTCCACCTGAGCCAAGACCTCACTCCCAACCCGAAGGGGACAGTCCACCCATTTCCGACTGAGAACCATGGCCTCGGATTCGGAGGTACCGACTCTCATCCCAGAAGCTTCACACTGCAAACCGCTCCAGTAAACGCTGAAGGTCACAGCCTGATGAGGCCATAAGGACCACATCGTCTGCAAATAGCAGAGACGAGATCCTAAGGTCACCAAGCTGGACTCCCTCAACGCCTTGACTGCGCCTAGAAATTCTGTCCATAAAAATTATGAACAGAATCGGTGACAAAGGGCAGCCTTGGCGGAGGCCAACGTTCACCGGAAACAAGCTCGACTTACTGCTGGAAATGCGAACCAGGCTCCTGCTTCGATTGTACAAGGACCGAATGGCACGTAGAAGCGGACCATCAATCCCGTACT
>QODF01000375.1:85055-127383 GCA_024372805.1 Oostethus manadensis | reverse complement strand
TCTCTATTTCTTCACTCAAGTAAGCTCCCGGGCTAAGAGAACTGCAGTTTTTTCTTCTTCTCACACACACACAGCCGGCAAGAGCCTTCTGCTCTATTGTTTTCTACTTTTGACTTCTTACTTGTGACAGCCAATGCTGGACTCGAGCCCGTTTTCTTTAAAACACACAAAAGTTCTCCCTCACGCTCCTAATTTGGGACTCTGCCCCGTGGGGAGACACGCTTTATGTGTAAGTGGACTTTCCTCCTCTCTACGTCCATGGTATTAATACACAAAATGTCTTACAAATGTCTTAATTAGTAATTTCTTCAGAATGGTACGATGCATCAAAGTAGCAAGCATATTAGTGTCAGAACTTTTACTACAATTATTCCCATCTTTGCCAGTTTGGCACCCCAGTTCCCAAGTTTTGTTGTGAATCAATCAAGAGACATTGTATCTCTTCCTGGTCGCCAGGCACCACCAAGCCGTCTGCCGCCTCCGTAGACTCTGGGATCCTGCTTTTCTCCTGCACATAGATAGCTTTATATATGGCAGTTAATTGTTTTAGATAGTCTTTTAGTTCCTGCTGTAACTGCTCAAGTGGAGGTCCTTTATATGGTCCTCTTAAATGTGGTGCTGGCATGGGTCGACCCGTAAGCATCTCATGCGGTGTTAGATGTGTACTTCTGTTAGTTTGCATGCGATAGCTCATTACTGCGAGTGGTAGCGCATCCACCCAATTTAGCTTTGTGCTAGCACATATTTTGTTGAGTTTAGCTTTGATTGTCCCATTCACCCGCTTTACCATTCCTTGGGACTGAGGATGGTAGACACACCCTAACCTTTGTTTTATTCGCAGCTGTTGTAAGATTTCTTTAGCTACTTTTTGCACGAACGCCGAACCATTAACTGAACTTATTTCCGATGGTATGCCAAACCGCGGAACTACTTCTCTTAACAGGAATTTAACAACAGTTTCTGAGCTCTGATCTTTTGACGGCATTGCTTCAACCCAACGACTAAATCGGTCAATCACCACTAACATATATCTTTTTTCCTGCACCGATTTGATCATGTCTACATAGTCCAGCACAACATGTTTGAATGGTTTTACCGGAACAGGTATGTGTCCAATAGGTGTAGTTACACCTTTTCTGACATTATTCTGTGCACAAATTTCACATTGACCCAAAACTTCATCTACCATTTGTTGCAAATATGGTGACCAATGTCCTTGCTGCTTTATCTTTTTTACAACTTCCCCCCTTGCACAGTGATCCAAACTGTGCACATATTATACTAGCAAAGTAAGCAGCAGGACGGGTGCAATAATCAGTCCTTCATGTGATCTCCATACCCCTTCCTCATCTTTTCAAGCTCCTCTCTGCTGCCACAACGTGTGTTCACTTAACGCTGCCTCCTGTTGCATCAGCACAATATAATCTGGAGTAGCAAACGGTTCAATTGACACCAATGGAGCCAAAACAGTCACCTGGCTTTTGGAAGCACCTTTTGCTGCTTCGTCTGCTGCATTGTTTCCATGCACAACATCCCCAACTCCTTATGTGTTTGACATTCGATTATTGCAAGCCTTGTGGGTTGCATCATTGCTTAGATAAGTTCCATGAGATGTAACTCTTCCCAGATATTTAACCTGGGGCAGACAGTATTATAACTTGGCCTGAGAGGTTTTGTGTCCCCCCTCGGCCAGCTTCTGAAGTAGCGTAACTGAGTCTCGGTGGCAGTCCTCAAGGGTTGTGCACATACAAACAAAGCTGTTTGTTTCAATTAGTATTACGCCTCTAATCTTAACGGGTATTGAGCACGTCTTGGAAGTTTCACGTTCGGTTTAAGCTCTATCCTGATGGGATTGGCTGACTTCACTAGCCCTACATCTGTTTCATGTTTTGCCTTTAGATTTCCTGGGAGAATGTCTTGTTTCAAGTCACTTTCACCTTCACTGATTTGCGACATCTGTGGTGATTCGAATGGAGCGATGATGACTTCTTTAGGTTTTGAGATCATATCATTGCCGCACAAACTTTTTATTTTAGACTCACCTGGAGATGAGAAAATTAACGGATTTTTTGTTTGTTTCCAGTGTATTTTAGATGCTTCTTTCATCATTGGTCCTAAATCCTTTGCTGCAAAGTTCTCATTAACCAGCAGGGTTACATGTGGTGCTGAATTTGGTACATTGTACCATTTTGCAAGAAAAGGGTTCGCTTCGACATTGAGAGCCGCACCCTGCTGTCCAATTATCACGTATTGGGTTGTTAATGGCACTTTCAGGCCTTTGGTTTGTTTTTCCCATTCTTCTTCGAATAGTTTACTACCCGATGGATCATAATAAACAGTGCAATGGTACTCAGACCGTGGTTTTGAAGCTCTCGGAAGTTGTGCAACAATGTATTTTTCCCACTTTTGGAATGCCTGGAGCACTGGTTCTGATATGTCTCCTAACCAGTATACTTTTGCTTTTGGCGCCTGAACATTCATCTGACAGTTTTCCCTTGCTTTGTCAACTTTCACTCCCTCAAGAGTACACCAAATGTTTACATTCAACTTACATAATGCATCTCTCCCTAGCAGGTTTACTGGCGTCTGTTCAGATACCAGAACTGTTAATGTAGTTGTTTCCCCCTCCAAGGTTAGTCGCACTGGAGCCGTCATTGGTATTGTTTGAAGTTTTTCTGAGAATCCTACTGTTTTGACAAATTTGTCAGACATGGGGTGATGTAAAACATAATTTTGACCTTCACACGTTTAGGTTGCTCCAGTGTCGACCAACGTTGGTATTTGTTTCCCTTCAATTTGGACTTGAACTAATGGTTATTTTCTAGTTATTGCTGTTATTATTGGCATCTGACCTTCCCCTGCAGGACCTCTCCATGTGTTAACAGGACCGAAATATTGCTGTTGTGAATTTAGGTCTTGACACTGAGGTTGTTGATCTCCTTAGCCTCCCTCGACCCATTTAGGTGCCGGGCATGGGTTAATTGGACAGTTCTGTCGGGTGTGTCCAGGTTGTTGACATCCCCAACAGCATTTGGGAAAAACTTGCATCGGAGGGCCTTGTTGCTGGTGCTTCCGTTTCAGTCCGTCTTTTTGTGTCATTTGAGGCTGCCTCCTCACTTGTCGGACTTGGCCTGCTCTCGGCTGCTGAGCATTCACATTGATGACTGGTGGCATTTGAAGTGGCGGTGCTGGAGGTGGAGCTGGACATCGAGGTGGTAATACTGGTTCCTCCACGCTTGGCTTTTCTTCCACAACTGTGGCTTGGACTTTCTTTATGTTTTTGGTTGACAATTCCTCAAGTTGCAGCTGGGCAACTTTTCTTGGTTGTTGCCCCTTTAAAGCCTTGGGGTCAATCTTGATGGGATACTCCATTCGCAGTGTCCCCCACAAGTCTCTGCGATAGGGATTAAATTCAAGTCCGTCAGCTTCAGGGTTCTGCATCCACCTGTGTCCACTTTGGTATAGCAGATTTTCCATTGTTGGTATTCCCAACACTTGTGCCCACACAGCCTTGATATCTCCGAGTGCCAGTATTTTGCCCACCGTTTCTTCCTCAAATGCCCTTATCCATTTGCCGGCCCCCTCATGGATACCTGGCAGCCGGGCGATCAACCCCTCAAGATCAAGTTTGCCACGGAATGTACTGTCCCTGCATTCCTTTTATCAATATCGGTAATTGGTGAGCCGGATCAGTATACCTATCTGGAGGGTTTATGGCAGGTCTGTATCTGAGGTCATACTTTCTGTTTTCCTTGTCATTTGTTGCAAACGTAAGACTTCCCCCTAATACTTCTCTCTCTTCTCCCTTTTGCACTATTTCAGGATAACTTACCCTTCTTCTCCGTGCTATTGCATTACGAGGTCCTCTAGCTACCTTCTTCCCTTCTTGCTTTACCTTCATCCTCTTACTTTGTACATATTCTTCCTTGATTTCATCTATCTCATCCTCAAACTCTTGTATTTTAGTTTTTTTCCCTTTCTCGATTCAAGCCTGAATGCTCCAGGTTAAGCCAATATGAGTGTCCATCTTTTTTAGTCATGTCTTTAAGAACGTCTTCTTTGTTTGCATAACAATCCGTTACTTTTGACTTATTTGGCTTGGCGCCCTTTCTCTCCGTGCTGCAGTATTGTGGTGGGTTTGGCACCCAACCAACTGGTGAAACTTGAGCTTGTCTATCATCATCAAATTCAACTTCTCCTGTTATGTCGACTGTTCCTGTAATGGACGGGTAAAGGCCAGATGGGGCCGTTGCGGTAAACCGATCGTTGGTCATATTTTTGTTTTTTATTTTAACTCCTTCCTCCCCTTTAGTTTTGAGTATTTCACGATTCTTTTTTGTAGCTTTTCTAAACATTTCACCTTCTTTTTTAAACAACTGTACAATCTCCAATTCTTTTTCCCGTTTCAACTGTCTTTTGTTACTTTTGTCTTTGGATTTATGATCCTTAATTTGTACTTCCATTTCTTCACACATACTTACATTAAATGTTCCACTTTCCGGCCAGCTTGAATTTTAGCTTTTAGTGCGTTTTTCCCACTTTTTTTAAAGCACCTCAATGTCATTTTTCTTGGTTGGGTATTTTAACCCTAAGATCATCACTGGAGTAATTGCCATGACAAAACACACCCCTCACCCTAAAGAAATAAAAAAACTCTTCTTCCACAAGCGCTAGTCCTCAACACTCTGCGGGAGGGGTTTAGCCACTTCCCCTGTACTCCCTGGCTTGCAGTTCCTTTAAGTGTTCAGTTTGCTTCCGGTCAGTGTCACAGTCACACAGCTTAGCAAGAGTTAATAAGTTTGCAAATAATAAGAGCGGAGTCTAGTAAGACTTATCACACATAAAAATGTAGAGGATTTTCTCTCTGCTCAACTGTCGCAGCTTTCCTTTAAATAGTTAATAACTTTTACCACTGAGCAGCCAATGTTTGTGACGCAGTTTTGACTTCTCTGTGACCACCCCACGGCCCTTCTAAAATCTCACCAGGAACGCACCCCACAACACATTCATTACATTCACATCAATACAAGCTACAACGTCAGAATACACGACACTCAATAATATTCAAAGTGACCCACAAATTATTTTAATTTAGTAATGTTTAACGGGTTTAAATTAACCCTTTAATTGTTTCCAAAAGCCTCTGATCGATCGTTCAAGCAAAGATTATTTTATGAGTGGTTTTGACCATAAACTTTTCCTGAACTTTTTCAACCTTTCCCTTAGAAGGATGGAACTATTCACACCAGCATACTTTGGTCCTCGAGGGACCCTCCCAGATGAACACACACACACTCTCACTGAAAAAGAGTGAAACAGAATCACACAGCCGAATGAAACTTGACATATTATTAAATGATGCAAAGCAAAGTTAATCAAAAGCTTAAACAACTTCAAATGTAAAGATTATTTTTCCCTATTCAACCGCAACCGTTCTGTCCTTTCAACTAACTTCTGATACCCACTATAGAGTAGCCAACCTTGTGACGCACTTTAAATGTCTGCTGTGCACACACAACATCACACCCAAGTCCCCCTTCACTGTACATTACACTTTCACTTCAGCACAAATAATCCTTTCTTCGCCACATTCAATATTAGTTCAAAACAATTCCTCAATGATAAGTACAGAACCTCATATAGGCTGTTTGTCCTACCGTTACGTTTAAATTAACCTTTTACCAGCTTCCAAAATAAACGAGAGGGACCATTCAAACAGGGTGGTTATTGTACGCAAAGTGATTATGTTTTTCAGAAGTTACGACACTCGCTGTACAATTCAACTGTGTGTTTGGAAGGATTTTGCTCTTTACATCAGCACAAACTTATCCTCAGCAGACGCTTAAACGTATCCCATACAAGCTCACACACTCTCAAGAGAAGACAGGACAGGAAACAGCTGGAAACTATCAGATTATGATAGGAGTCAGCGCTGACCCACACACACCCACGCACACACAAACACCTACGCAGACTTTTAAACTGTTGATTTGAGATATATATTTTGTTCAACATACAACAAAAGACAAAACAATTTCGTGCACCTCACTCACAGTATAAACCATCCAACTGATTAACACCACGCTCCTTCAGTTGTTTAGTTGTATATGCAACTGATGCTACAACTGATACTTATACCAGTGGAGTCAGGCTCTCATTCCTGGAGCCTCTTCTCTATTTCTTCACTCAAGTAAGCTCCCGGGCTAAGAGAACTGCAGTTTTTTCTTCTTCTCACACACACACAGCCGGCAAGAGCCTTCTGNCTAGAAATTCTGTCCATAAAAATTATGAACAGAATCGGTGACAAAGGGCAGCCTTGGCGGAGGCCAACGTTCACCGGAAACAAGCTCGACTTACTGCTGGCAATGCGAACCAGGCTCCTGCTTTGATTGTACAAGGACCGAATGGCATGTAGTAGCGGGCCACCAATCCCGTACTCCTGGAGCACTCCCTACAGGACATGTCGTGGAGAATAATGAGGCCAAACACACCACGTTGTAGTAGAAGAAGAAAAGGCCTCCCCATTTATTCGCACATGTCTTTTATACACTTCTGGTACGCCTCGATCTGCACGTACTCTCCTGGACTCCTTTCCATAAAAGGACATATTTTCAGACTTTTTGGCACAACACAATCTGCACGTACTTTCCTGGAAGCTTCTCCCTAACAGGACATGTTTTGATACACTTTTAGGCACAACACATGTAACTGAAAACACATTGTATAACTAAGCATCTGGAGTTCACAATTTCACAATATATTCCCCCCTTTTTGGGGGTCCCAAACCCCCAAACAACACAAGCCATCTCTTCAGGCATCAATCGTTTCATTTTGTCCGATTCTAATCACATTCACGCGTGAAGTTTATGTAGATTGTGGTGTATACTTGTTCCGGCAAGTGGGTGTTGAGGGGAAAGTTTTTGGGCAGTGAGTTGTCTCTGGGTGGGGGCAAAGTGGGTTGTGAGCGCGGTTTTCAGCTCACATCATTCACCGCCCAGAGGATTATTATGCCTCTGTAGGAACGGTGTTGGCCATCTTCAGTCCCTTTCTTCGATCACCCGCCGATGATCAGCACGCTGTCTTATGGAGGGACCCTTTATAGTGCGGGGTCCTTCGCCGAGATGAGTTGGTGACTTGGCATGTCACATGTCGGAGGAGGGCGCTCGTCTCACCCCTTCCTCATCGCCAGCATCCGGGATGGGCGTTGTTTCCTCTCGGTTTGGCTCCCTCCCCGACCATGGCTCGTGCGGATTTTCCGTCTTGGCCATCCTGGTCCCAATCCATGGATGCAGCCCAACTGGGTGGCGCCACATCTGCTGGAACAATCCCTTCCTATACCTAGTGGTGTGCCTTATACTAGCCTGACTGTCAACTACTTCCTATGATTTATGGAGTACTATTGAGTATATTTATTGCCTGTGTTGTATTGATTTCTGTAGCGTAGTATAATATCCTAGCGATGATAACACGATAATACTGAACAGAATGTGTAACTCTTGCTCCTCTAAAACATTGTTTAGATAACTGCTTGACTCGGTGTACAGTTAACCAAGGCTGTAGCGTAACTGAACTGCTGAGTATCTATGTACGTGTGTGCGGTGAATAACTGAAATAGTATAGTTATTGATAACTACCGACTGATGCTGCTAAGATGTACGTGTGTTTGCATTGTTATTCAGTCCTACCAAGTCCCTTGTGCAGGTCAGTCCAGTCCTTAGCATGGCGGTTTTCCAAGCAATGTTATTATAGTTCGTGGCGATGCCTCCGCATATAGTAATTTTGGACGGCGGTGGTCAGCTCAATGTCCAGTGTCCTTCCCAATCACATCATTAATCATACCTCATGGCTAAGTGAGTCCTCTGAGTATCTGTCGTCATCGAAAGTATCCGGATTGGGAAACAGGTCAGGCTGATCAACCACCAGTTGCGNTTCACTCAAGTAAGCTCCCGGGCTAAGAGAACTGCAGTTTTTTCTTCTTCTCACACACACACAGCCGGCAAGAGCCTTCTGCTCTATTGTTTTCTACTTTTGACTTCTTACTTGTGACAGCCAATGCTGGACTCGAGCCCGTTTTCTTTAAAACACACAAAAGTTCTCCCTCACGCTCCTAATTTGGGACTCTGCCCCGTGGGGAGACACGCTTTATGTGTAAGTGGACTTTCCTCCTCTCTACGTCCATGGTATTAATACACAAAATGTCTTACAAATGTCTTAATTAGTAATTTCTTCAGAATGGTACGATGCATCAAAGTAGCAAGCATATTAGTGTCAGAACTTTTACTACAATTATTCCCATCTTTGCCAGTTTGGCACCCCAGTTCCCAAGTTTTGTTGTGAATCAATCAAGAGACATTGTATCTCTTCCTGGTCGCCAGGCACCACCAAGCCGTCTGCCGCCTCCGTAGACTCTGGGATCCTGCTTTTCTCCTGCACATAGATAGCTTTATATATGGCAGTTAATTGTTTTAGATAGTCTTTTAGTTCCTGCTGTAACTGCTCAAGTGGAGGTCCTTTATATGGTCCTCTTAAATGTGGTGCTGGCACGGGTCGACCCGTAAGCATCTCATGCGGTGTTAGATGTGTACTTCTGTTAGTTTGCATGCGATAGCTCATTACTGCGAGTGGTAGCGCATCCACCCAATTTAGCTTTGTGCTAGCACCTATTTTGTTGAGTTTAGCTTTGATTGCCCCATTCACCCACTCTACCATTCCCTGGGATTGAGGATGGTAGACACAACCTAACCTTTGTGTTATTCGTGGCTGTTGTAAGATTCCTTTAGCTACTTTTTGCACAAACGCTGGACCATTATCTGAACTTATTTCCTACGGTATGCCAAACCGCGGAAGTACTTCTCTTAACAGGAATTTAACAACAGTTTCTGAGCTCTGATCTTTTGACGGCGTTGCTTCGACCCAACGACTAAATCGGTCAATCACCACCAACATATATCTTTTTTTCTGCACCGATTTGATCATGTCTACATAGTCCAGCACAAGATTTTTGAGTGGTCCTTCCGGAACAGGTATGTGTCCAATAGGTTTAGTTACACCTTTTCTGACATTATTCTGTGCACAAATTTCACATTCACAAAAACTTCATCTACCATTTGTTGCAAATATGGTGACCAATATCCTTGCTGCTTTATCTTTTTTACAACTTCCCCCCTTGCACAGTGATCCAAACTGTGCACATCTGATACTAGCAAAGTAAGCAGCGTGACAGGTGCAATAATCAGTCCTTCATGTGATCTCCATAACCCTTTCTCATCTTTTGAAGCTCCTCTCTGCTGCCACAACGTGTGTTCACTTAACCCTGCCTTCTGTTGCATCAGCAAAATATCATCTGGAGTAGCAACTGGTTCAATTGACACCAATGGAGCCAAAACAGTCACCTGGCTTTTGGAAGCACCTTTTGCTGGTTTGTCTGCTGCATTGTTTCCATGCACAACATTACCATCTCCCTTTTTATGTGCCTGACATTTGATTATTGCAAGCCTTGTGGGTTGCATCATTGCCGAGATAAGTTCCACTTTTTGTTTTTGATGATATATCGGTGTACCATCACTTTTTCTGAACCCACGTTGCTTCCACACTGCCCCAAACAAATGACACACTCCATGTGCATACGCTGAATCTGTATACAAATTTGCTATCTTCCCTTTGGCCATCTTTCATGCTTCAGTCAACGCCTTCAATTCAGCTAGTAGCGCAGAACATGGTTGTACACATTTTCCAGCCTTTACTGTTACAAATTCACTTCCTTCCTGTTTGACAACTGCAAATCCAGCGTGACTGCCAAGATGGTCTCGATAACACGATCCATCCACTAAGTATGTCATTTCTGCATTTGACAACGGAGTAGACTCGAAATCTGGTCTCAGTTTTGTGTATTTTGTTGCCTCTGGCAGACGCTCATGTGGTTCTCTTTCAAAACTAAATGGCATAGTATCTGCAGGATTTACTGTTACACACCTTTTGATGGTGACGTCTGGATATGTCAACAGCGGCAAATACTGCAAACATCGAGCCAGAGTTATTACAAACTTATTTTGGTTAATCAACTCAGAGATCTTGTGATGTGTATATATGGTCAGTGAATGTCCCATGGTGATTGTTGATGCCTTCTCATACGCATAATGGATGGCAACCAACCCTTGATAGCATGGTGGCCACCCCAGAACCGCATTGTCCAGCTTGGTACTATAATAGGAAATTGGTTGTTTTCCTCGCCCGCTGAAAGTTTCTTGCATCAGTACTGCAGACGCGTACATGTGTTGTCTATTTGACACGTACAACAAGAACGGTTTGTTATAGTCTGGTGTTGCCAGTGCTGGAGCTGTTTGCATCTTCTGTTCCATTGTTTCAAACGCAATTCTGGCCTCATTTGTCCAGTTCAACTGTGACTTCAATGTCCGAGCTCCACCTTCCTTCATTATTTCCCTCAATGGTGCTGTTTTTAAAGCATAGTCCACTATCCAGTTAGCGCTGTAGCCAGTCATGCCCAAAAAGGTCATCATTTGTCCTACTGTAAGAGGGAGTGGAGCTTTGCTCACTTCCTCCAACTGAGAAGGTGCTACTAAGATAGTTCCATGAGAAACTCTTCTCTATTTCTTCACTCAAGTAAGCTCCCGGGCTAAGAGAACTGCAGTTTTTTCTTCTTCTCACACACACACAGCCGGCAAGAGCCTTCTGCTCTATTGTTTTCTACTTTTGACTTCTTACTTGTGACAGCCAATGCTGGACTCGAGCCCGTTTTTCTTTAAAACACACAAAAGTCCTCCCTCACGTTCCTAATTTGGGACTCTGCCCCGCGGGGAGAAACACTTTATGTGTGAGTGGACTTTCCTCCTCTCTAGGTCCGTGGTATTAATACACAAAATGATAAGGTTCTCTTTAGGAGAAATTTTAGCATAAATGCTCATTAACCACTCCCGCACTACACCACATTGTCAAAACAAATTGGTAAGTAAATCTTAGCTGTTTTTAACGGCCGTTGGTTTGAAACTTGGTGCAGCGGAGGAGCGACGAGCATCAAAGTCATCTCTTCCAAATCCTGCCGACAACGCCAATACGTCGTGGAGAATAATGAAGCCAAACACATCACATCAGTAGTAGTGTATAACTAAGCATCTGGAGTTCACAATTTCACAATAGCGGCCGCAACGACGACTGGCTGCCTCAGCAATGGAGGCACAGAATACGGCTCATTCGGACTCAATATCCCGATCCTCCCTCGAGACGAAGGCGAAGCTCTGCCGGAGATGAGAGTTGAAGACTCGACAAACGTGAGACTCTGCCGGACGTTCGCAGCACACCCTCACTGCGCGTTTGGGTCCACCAGGTCTGTCCGGCATCCTTCCCCACCATCTAATGCAACTCATCACCAGGTGGTGGTCAGATGACAGCTCAGCCCCTCTCTTCACCCGCGTGTCCAGAACATGCAGACGCAGGTCTGATGATAAGACCACAAAGTCGATAATAGACCTACGACCTAAGGTGTCTTGGTGCCAAGTGCATTTGTGGACATCCTTATGTTCGAACATGGTGTTTGTTATAGACAAACTGTAATTCGCACAGAAGTCCAGCAACAACACACCACACGGGTTCAGATCAGGGAGGCCGTTCCTCCCAACCACGCCCCTCCAAGTCACACTGTCATTTCCCACATGGTCGTTGAAGTCTCCCAGTAGAACTATGGAGTCACCAGCTGGGGTGCTCTCCAGAACCATTATGATAGACTCCAAGAAGGCTGGGTACTCTGAACTGACGTTTGGCGTGTACGCACAAACGACAGCCAGGACCCTTTCCCCAGCCCGAAGTCATAGGGAAATAACCCTCTCGTTCACCGGAGATGACTCCAACGCACAGGCACCAAGCCGGGGGGCTAATAAAAGGCCCAAACCAGCTCGCCGCCTCTCCCCTGCAGCAACTCCAGAGAAGAACAAGGTCCGGCCCTCTCAAGGAATTTGGTTCCAGAGCCCAAAAGTGGGTTGAGGTGATTCCAACTATATCTAGTCAAAATTTCTCCCCCTCTTCCACAAGCTCGGGCTCCTTCCCCACCAGAGAAGTGACATTCCATGTCCCAAGAACCACATTTGGCCACCGCCCAAATCACATTGCACCGGACCCTTTTGCTTGCCCCTGCAAGTGGTGGGTCTGCGGGGGGGAGTTCCCAGGTTCCTGCTTTGGGCTAGGCCCGGCCAGGCTCCACGGTAAAGGCCTGGCCACCAGGCGCTCGCCTGCGAGCCTCTCCCCCAGGCCTGGCTCCACGGTGAGGCCACGGTGTCCCACGTCCGGACGAGGTGCGGTCACTCCTCTTGTTAATTCTTAGTAGGGGTCTTCTTAATCACTCTTAGTCTGGCCAGTCACCTAGAACCTGTTTGCCTTGGGAGACCCTACCAGGGGCATAAAGCCCCCGACAACATAGCTCCTAGGATGACTCGGGCACTCAAACCCTCCGCCACGATAAGGTGGTGATTCAGGGAGGGGCCTGATCTTATGGACCTAATTACTTTTATCAACTTGTCTTGTGAGCTGGGTTTCCCGTGACACTCCTACTTTTGCTAAATGTTAACTATGGCAAACTCTTGATGTGTTTCTTTTGTCTTCTATCCAAGATGTGACTCAACAAATCATGGCATGAGGGAAATTCTCAACACCAACTAATTACATTAAACACACACCTGGGAAAACAAATCGCGCTCATATCTGGGTGGAACTTTACTGTCATAATGAATGACACACTCATCAACACCTGCGCATATATGAAAAATTATAGTTAATTACTGGGTATGGAACTAGTTCTACTAGCCCTCACTGAGAAGGGGGTGTTTCTTGCTGGGTACGGTGAGTGCAAACCTACCTTTCATTTTGAGAAGGAGGCCTTTCTGTATTGCAAAAATTATGCTGAAATTTTGACCCAGGGTTGCGCTAGATTTAAAAATTTATTTGTCAGACAGAGGGATGTGCATCCGATCAGTTGTGTCACCATAGCCTCATCCAGTATGAAAGTGCTGAGGACAAGTTTCTTACAATCTAATACGATCACCCCCTGATAACTACATCGTCGCAAATCAAACGTTTAATGGACACCAGAGGAAAAAAATGAACGTGTGTATGTTGAAGTCCGATTGTTGTATCCTTAGGTAAACAGCAATGCACAAGATTTGTTCGGAACTCGGTAGGAGATAAAACACATTTTTATGCTGATGGGTTCCTTTATTTAATAGAGAGATGATCTTTTAAGTTTCAAATGTGCCTGACTAACAACAACTGGAGCATATAAAAGAAGTAAATATGACTTGATAATAAACCCAGACATACAACGACAACGTTTGCGTCTGATATTGTTTAGTACAGTCCCTGTGATTAGTGAAAATCATTGTTAAAGTTGATATAACAGTAAGACGTATGATTAGTGCTTGTAGCAGGTCGACTCTGTGAGACAAATGTATATGTTCTGTGTCCCACGTCTGACCAATCCATTGAGCTGGAAAATAAGAAAGTTCCAAAGATGATTCAGCTTTTTTTTTACGTGAAGTTGTATGACATCTCTCTGACTCTCTCGTGTCGCAACAGTCGTTATGTGAACACTGTGAAACACATACTTAACAGTCGGCAGGCGGAAGTGTGCAGCCTATAAAGGGAGAGAAATAGTGCCGAGTGCTTGTGAGGTCTGACTTTTTAATGTAAAACTGTTTTGTGATACAAATGTATTACTCTCCTGAAAGTATTTTATTTTATTTAAAATCAAAGTCAGCTGGGTAAGTTAACACATGGGATACTTGGACATCATGTAATAATTGAAAAATTAAACTAGACTACTGCCATACTAACTTGTGTCATGTTGAAAGTAAATTTCCACCCAAATAAAAGTGCTATTTATAGTTCATTCAAGTTTTTTTTTTTAATCTATCTGTTAATTAATTGCAGCGGATGCTCACCGCTGAGCTCTTCACTAATCACTGAAGTTTTAGGCTAAGGTGGAACCTTCCTGAACACACCGCACAGCCCCTAGTTTTTTTTCCTCACAAAATTTCTCAAATTTCTCAAGAAATTTGTGGCAATTTCAAGGATTTTGTGGAACTAGTGTCAACATTTTATTTATCAAATTATTTGCATAGATTAAAAAGGAAGAGGGCAACATTTTTGGCTATGGCAGTTTTTGCAGCACTTGTTGCAAAATTTGAGGAGCGTGTGGGTGAGGAGTCCAATCCGAGAGTAGGGGGACATTGATGTGAGTTAAGAGTTCAATCAGTACCCAACAAGTTTTTTTTTCCATTGACTACTTTCTGCCCCTTTTTTTTTTTGGTGATGAATTATGTTGCATTTCACCTTTCGGTGAAAGATAGATTGGATATACGCAACAAGAACATTCACACTGTAGTAGCATGGGCTACAAACTGGATTTATGACTACATGCAAAGAAGAACTGGGTCACTTTTGAAAGAATCGTAATTGTACAATTCACGCTGACATGAAAAATAAATAAAATGCAGGTCATATCTGAAAAAATCGGAAGTCATCTGCAGTGTGAACATAGCTTTTGCCAAAAGTTAAAATCTTACCAACTCTGTGATGGATGATTGATGGATGATGAACTAAATGGATGATTTTTTTCACTCTTTCTTTCATCAGAACATCAGCAGCATTCTAGGTGGGAATCTGGCTTCAATTAGAGACCAACTAGAAAATGCAGTCATTAATGGGTTGCTTTTTTGAGAAGTGCTACTTGGATTGGACTCCATGATGCCATTGAGGTGAAACATTTACCAGTAAAAAAGCTGTTTAGTAGACAGTAAAATGATTTCACACATAAAAAATGAGTGTTTTATGATGATACCGTATGACTCATATCATTGAAATATGTTAAATATTGTGACAAACAAATGTAGATTAAATTGTATGCACTACTTATTTTTTGTAGTGACTGTCAACTTTGTCTTGCAGAATGGAGTGTTGTTTTTGGACTGATGGCACAGACTTTGATTTTGAAAACTTTGGCTCAGGACAGCCTGCTGGAGAGAATTGTCTGATCAGTGAACCTAACTCAGGTACAAGTGTAATTAGTGAATCCGATGTACTTTAGATTGAATGTAACGCCATCTTTAAAAGTTATAGTTTGGATTTTTAACATGAAGCTGATCCCCATCAGCAGTGCTGAAGTTGTATTGTAGAAGTAGAGGAAAAGTCACTCTTGATGCACCCCACTGCTGATGGGTAACTATCCCTTTAATTTTTTTTTTTCTTTTCTAGGTTGGTGGTTTGCTGTGCAGTGCCAAGTACCTACAGTATATCATATGTTTTTATGAGAGAGGTGACCTGTTCAAACACTAATAATCCCTCTATCATCACATTGTCTTTAACAATGTCTTCGTAATCACAATTGCTGTACAGAGACAATATCAAACTTTGTGTCCTTTTATTTGTATTATTATTTTAAACTGTTTAGTTGTTGATTGTTAGTCAAGTACATTTAAAACTGAAAAGATCATCTCTACCAGATAAAAAAAGCCTATCAGCATCAAAATGTGTCTTTGTGTCTTATCAAAACAAACTTGTGCATTGCTTGATTATAGAAGTACAACCTTGGCTAAAATACATCAACTTTAATGAAAATCGCTCTGTGGAGTTCTTCCGGAATCATAAGAACTGTGTTGACAGAACAATGCCATCAATGTCATTTTGGCTTTCCATAAAAATACTGGGCCGCACGGTGGCTGAGTGGTTAGCACATTGGCCACACAGTCAGGAGATCTGGAAGACCTGGGTTCAAATCTCCGTTGGGCATCTCTGTGTGGAGTTTGCATGTTCTCCCCGTGCGTGCGTGGGTTTTCTCCGGGTTTCTCCACATTCCAAAAACATGCATGTTAGATTAATTGCCGAACTAAATTGTCCATAGGTATGAATGGTTGTATGTGTTTGTTTGTCTGTATGTGCCCTGCGATTGACTGGCGACCAGGCCAGGGTGTACCCCGCCTCTCGCCCAAAGCCTGCTGGGATAGGCTCTAGCATCCCCGTGACCCTAATGAGGATAAGTGGTATAGAAAATGAATGAATAAAAATACTGTACACATTGCCACTGAATCAGGCACAGAAAAGGTTACAACGAGAAATAAAATGCATACATTAAAAATGCAATAATTCATGTGAGTTTGCTTTATAATTATGATTATAGGTGTAATTGATGCATTTATACTGTCCATGCCTTATCAAAATTTTAACACTAGTTGAAAAATTTACATTTTGCACTGTGGGGATTTCGAGTAGAGCTTGAAAATGCCAAAAGAAGAATTGTGATTGAGACAAAAACATGCTTAGTGAGCAAGTAATTGCAGACGGCATTTAAGTGAAATAGGCTGTTTATCAACTGATCAAAAGTTTAAAACCACAGCCTTTAAAAGCCCAAATCCTGGCAAAAATGTGGATTTAATGTAATTTTCTGCCACGTATTCATGCTGTCATGATCTCTTAAGTGCAAATCCAAAAGAGCTTTCTTTCTTTGAATGTGGTCGGATTGTTGAACTGCAAGACCTCTCACTGCTCACTACTGCTGCTGAGGTTTTTATAGAGAAAGACAGTCATTTGACTTTTTTTCAAAGATCCAGAGGGTTATGGAACAAAAAAATTCAAGTGGTAGACCTAGTAAAATGTTGCTGTCCCTGAGCCAAACAATGCAATTGGCTGTCTGTCAAGACACAGGACAGTCCTAGGGCCAAATGAAGGTTATTACTGTTGCTGATTGTAGTCAAGTAACCATAAGACGGCATCTGTAAGAGAAAGGTTCTCCGAATAAAAATGTCTTCAAAGGCCACATCACCTTCAACGCCACAAAATTCTCTGTTTGGAATTTTCCTGGATGGTGCTGATGGCTTACAACGTTACTGGCATGACAAAGAGATCCTACCTGAGATGTTTTTGATCTGGGATGCTTTTTACTTCCATTAAACAATGAAGCTTCAGGTTGTGCAAGGGCGTCGATCAGCAGCTGGCTATGTGGAGATGTTGCAGAAAGGATTCCTTATGACCGCCCTGGCAACTTTATTTCCAGCAGCTGAAATGCCTCTGAATGTCTCTTCGGTGATGCGAGATTACCACATTGGTGTCGAAGTGACACTGTGACACTGAGAAGACTGTAGGATGGCCATCACATGCTTGGAAACAACAGAATAGGGTGCCACTTCCAGGTGGGGCAAAGGACTAAAAATGGGCATGCCTGACAGAACAAGCTCCGAAGCACTGATGCAAACAGGAGGCCATTGTCATATATGTTTTCAGGCCATTTTTTAGGGTTTGGTTGAACCTCTCCACACCACCTGAGGGTGGCAAAGGGTGGTTGTAATATGCTTGAAGCCCCTCAAACACTGCATTTTCCCTGTGCTTGCTGAGTCCTGGAAAGTATTCCGTTCTAGAGTTTCAATCACTTTGTAACCGTGTTGTTGATTACAACAGTAAAGTCTGTGCTGTACAAATAATCACTGAACTAAGTGGTGACGGCCCACTTTGAAGCCAGAAATTGGGGATATTTGCCCTCAGCTTTTGTTATTTGTTGACAGGTCCAGCCCAACCCAAGGTAGTCGAAAGCAAGTAATGTACAGTCCGCTTCCATTGGACACTGAGAGCATAATGTGGAGCTCTACAAATGATAACGCACGTGAGAGGAGAGCCACGATCCTGCGGGGATGGAGTTTGCCTTGTTTAACACAAATTTAAACACAGATCTAAATTGCAAATGTTTTGTAATAACAAATAAGCCTGGATAAAAGAGGAGGATGTGTTTCTACAGTCTTGCCTTTCTTTTTTGTGAAGCTTAGTCGTAATTACAAAAATTTACCCGAAGAGTCTGCTACTCACAAACCACTGTCATGTTAATGTGAGCCATACAATACCACAGCATAATCTAATATTCATCTGTTCAATTGTGCTAGTTTAAAAAATATTAAATAGGCGCTAGATATGAATATTAGTTATCTATTATCTATATTATTAGAATATCATATTGATGAAATGACGGACAAATTTAAACCAAGAATCAAGTTTATTTGTAGTTCTAAACATAACTGAGGTGTATTACTTTCTTTTTTGGTGTCTAATACACGGTGACAATATCCAATAAAACCAAAAGTGATGAAAGAAAAATATTTTATTCATAGTAATTAAAAACGGGCCCGGCCAGGCCCAGCCCAAAGAAGCAAATTGGCAAAGAAGCTCCCCCACCCGCAGACCTACCACCGGCAGGGGCAACCATAAGTGTCCAATGCTATGCGATTTGGGCGTTGGTCGAGGGCAGGTGTCCAGGCGACCTGGTCTTCGGTGGCCAAATCTGGTTCTTGGGACATGGAATGTCACTTCACCTGGTAGGGAAGTAGCCCAAGCTTGTGGAAAAGGCTGAGACATTCCGACTAAATATTGTCGGACTCACCTTAACCCAGAGTTTGGGCTCTGTAACCAAATTCCTGGAGAGGGGTTGGACCTTGTGGAGTTGCTGCAGGGGATATGGGGCGAGCTTGGGTGGGCTTATAAAAAAAAAAACGATTTGGTGTCTGTGTGTTGGAGTCATCCCTGGTGAACAAGAGGGTTATTTCCCTACGCCTTGGGGCTGGGGAAAAGGTCCTGACTTTGGTTTGTGCTTATGCGCCGAACAGTAGTTCAGAGTACCCAGCCTTCTTGGAGTCTATCAGACTGGTGCTGGAGAGCACCCCAGCTTGTGACTTCATAGTTCTACTGGGATACTTCAACACCAATGTGGACAATAACAGTGTGACTTGGAGGGGCTTGGTTGGGAGGAACGGCCTCCCTGATCTGAACCCGTGTGGTGTGTCGTTGCTGGACTTCTGTGCAAACCACAGTTTGTCCATAAAAAACACCATGTTCAAACATAAAGATGTCCATAAGTCCACTTGGCACCAGAAAACCCTAGGTCGCAGGTCTATGATCGACTTTGTGGTCGTTTCAGTAGACATGCGTCCACATGTTCTGGACACGCGGGTGTGATCTGGTCACCACCTGGTGATGAGTTGGATTAGATGGCGGGGAAGGATGCCAGACAGACATGGTAAACCCAAATGCATAGTGAGGGTGTGCTGGGAAGGTCTGGCAGAGTCTCTCTTTCATTGAGTCTTCAACTCTCATCTCATGCAGAGAAATGCCTGGATCTCGATGAAGGACCGGAATATTGGGTTCTGAATGGGCCGTATTCCGTTCCTCCATTCCTGAGGCAGCCATCTGTAGTTGCGGCTGCAAGGTTGTCGGTGCCAGTTGTGGCGGCAAGACCCAAAACCGATGGTGGACACCGGGGGTTAGGGCTGTCGTCAAGCTGAAGAAGAAGTCCTATCAAGCATGGATGGCTTGTGGGACTCCCGAAGCAGCTAACAGGTACCAGCAGTCCATGTGGCATGAGGCTTTGGCAGGGGTCGAGGCAAAAACCCGGGTGTGGGAGGAGTTTGGTGAGCTATGGAGCACGTTTTGCCAACACCTCACAAAGATTCAGTCCCCCGTTCACACTGTTTAGAGTGCGGATGGGGGCTTGTTGACCTCGACTGAGGATATGGTTGGTCGGTGAAAGGTACGTGTACAGTTCTATCACCGTGGCTGAGGTATTTGGGGTAGTTAAAACACTCACCAATGGGAGGTTTCTGGGGGTGGATGAGTTTCGCCCTGAACTTCTCAAGGCTCTGGATGTTGAAGGACTGTCTTGGTTGACACGCCTCTTCAACATTGCATGGAAGTTGGGAACAGTACCTCTGGACAGGAAAACTGCGGTGGTGGTCCCCATCTTTAAAAAGAATGACCGGGGGGTGGGTTCCAACTATGACGGGATCATACTCTTCAGCCTCCTTGGGAAAGTCTACTCCAGGGTGCTGGAGAGAAGGGTAGGACCGTTAGTCAAACCTCAGTTACAGGAGTTGCAATGTGGTTTTTGTCCCGGTCGCGAAGGTAGCAGAGATGAAGATTTTGAGATTCTTTTTGGGTGAGACCAGGATCAGGATAGAGCACATCAGAGGGACAGCTCATGTTAGAGGTTTTGGAGCTAAAATCAGAAAGGCCAGACTGAGATGGTTCGGACATGTCCAGAGGAGAGAATATATTGGCAGAAGGATGCTGAGTTTTCAACTGCCAGGCCGGAGGCCTAGAGGAAGAGCAAAGAAGAGGTTTATGGATGTAGTGAAAGTGGACATGAAGGTAGTTGGCGCAAGAGAAGACAGGGTTAGATGAAGGCAATAGATTCGCTGTGACAACCCAGGAGCGGCCCGTTAAGGGCAATTGACAGTAGAGAGTATCAGTACTTAAGTGCAACTATGAAGTGAAAGAAAAAGTGTAAAAATATAATATAGTTGTCTTATCTGTGCATCTTATGAGAACAAAAAAGGTTCATTTAAGGAGAAGAATGTAATAATAAAAGTCTTGAATTTGAGAATATAATGGAAAAATTAATAGGTGCAATGAAACAGGAGGTTCAACATCTTTGAGAGCAAGTGAAAAATTTATAGCAGAGAACAAGGTATTATAAGATAGTAATGTTTCCTTAATCATTGCTCTCAAAGAAACCATGGAAGCAAGTCAAAAGTATTGAGCAACTGAAAACCACAATTGATGACAAATAACACACAAATGAACGACGTGATCGGGACGAGACTTTGGATTAAACTCAGGTCGTATGTCAGAGCAGTCGAGAATAATGATCAACAAAGGATTTTGCTTCCACTGAACAAGTTGGTAATTTTCTAAATTCAAAGTAAGTGAATGTAGACAACACCATTGATACTTGCATGCCACTGTATGACAGGAACAACACCACACCCGTCATCACTGTTAAATTCTCTAACAGGAAATTCAAAGCTGCATTGCTGAAGCAGGGAAGGAAGCTGAAAAGAACAAATGTCTACATGAATGAGTATTTGACAAAACGTAATGTGAAAAGATCCAAGGCACTTGGACCACCAACTGCAACGTTTTCATTACGTTAAATGGAGGGCAAGAAGCGAGAATGCTTGTTGTCAAAAACATCTAGGACTTGGAAAAATACTAAAGACCATGTGCTAATCCTTTTACAATTTCTAGCACTGGTTGCCGTTGCAAAAAGTTTAGTTTAGAGTTGTGCCCAGTGCGCTCAAACACACAAAACGGAAGCCCAGTAAAAACGATCTTGCACATTCATTTTCTTTGAAGCTGTTTGCTTCCCAAATCAGCAAAACCTGTGATTAATTTTCCCGTCATGATAAAGGCCTACAGGGCTGCCCCTGAGACCAAAGTGACGCACAAACACAGACAACCCCCTGGTGGTGTGAAGCAAAGTTACATGATATGACAATTAATTATGGCTTATACACACCCCACCCCTAATTGCGTCTTCCAAAGCATCCATCCATCAATCCATTTTCCTCCGCTTATCCGGGCCTGGGTTGCGGGGGCAGCAGCTTCAGTAGGGAAGTCCAGACTTCCCGGTCCCCAGCGACCTCTTCCAGCTCCATCGGGAGGACACCAAGGCGTTGCCAGGCCAGCTGTGAGACATAGTCCCTCCAGCGTGTCCTAGGTCTTCCCGGGGGCCTTCTCAGAGACTGGACATGCCCGAAACACCTCACCAGGTAGGAGCCCGGGAGGCATCTGGACTAGATGCCCAAGCCACCTCAACTGGCTCCTCTCGATGTGAAGGAGCAGCAGCTCTACTCTGAGCTCCTCCCGGATGGCCGAGATCCTTACCCTATCTCTTAGGGTGAGTCCAGCCACCCTACGAAGGAAACTCATTTCCGCCGCTTGTATCTCATTCTTTCGGTCATGACCCATAACTCATGACCATAGGTGAGGGTGGGAACGTAGATCGATCGGTAAACAGAGAGCTTTGCCTTCCGGCTCAGCTCTCTCTTCACCACGACGGTCCGGTACAGTGACCGCATTACTGGAGACGCTGCACCGATCCGTCTGTCGATCTCACGCTCCAACCTTCCCACACTCGTGAACAAGAACCAGAGATACTTGAACTCCTCCACCTGAGGCCAGACCTCACTCCCAACCCGGAGGCTACAGTCCACCCGTTTCCGACTGAGAACCATGGCCTCGGATTTGGAGGTGCTGAGTCTCATCCCAGAAGCTTCACACTCAGATGCAAACCGCTCCAGTAAACGCTGAAGGTCACAGCCTGATGAGGCCATAAGGACCACATCGTCTGCAAATAGCAGAGACGAGATCCTAAGCTCACCAAGCTGGACTCCCTCAACACCTTGAGTGCACCTAGAAATTCTGTCCATGAAGATTATGAACAGAATTGGTGAAAAAGGGCAGCCTTGGTGGAGGCCAACGTTCACCGGAAACAAGCTCGACTTACTGCTGGGAATGCGAGCCAGGCTCCTGCTTTGATTGTACAAGGACCGAATGGCACGTAGTAGCGGGCCACCAATCCCGTACTCCCGGAGCACCCCCCACAGGAAACCACGAGGGACACGGTCTAATGCCTTTTCCAGGTCTACGAAGCACATGTAGACCGGTTGGGCAAACTCCCACATACCCTCCAGTACCCTTGCAAGGGTGTAGAGCTGGTCCAGTGTTCCGCGACCCGGGACGAAAACCACCGCGGTAAGGTGGTGATTCACGGAGGGGTCTTCCAAAGCAATTAAACCAAACTTAAATGACACAAATACCCTCCAAAAAAAAGAAAACAGGTAAAAATAGTTAACCAACTACGTTACATCTTCATGAAGCAAGCATATTTTGGTTATGGGTCGTTCAATGATGTTTTGGTTTTTAAACGTACCACACGTAAAAGACCTCTCTTATCAGGGGAGATTTTCAAGACTCTTCCAACCATCTACGTGGCGCTGTAAAGTCTGCAACCACGACAAAGTCTCCCAGAATAAAATTTCTCCTCTCCTGGTTAAATTTTTGACACACCTGTAACAGAGGTAAGTACTCGCAGATCCACCTCTTCCAAAAGAGATCCGAGATACTGTGTACTGTGTTTGTTTTCACTTTCGCCTCGTGTAAACATGTCAAACAGCTTTGGTGGTAGCACTGGTTTCCCTTTGAGGGGTAACAGATGGTACGGCATCAATGCCTCAAGGTTGTTGGGGTCTTCTGACAGCCTTGTAACGGGGGCGATCATTGAGTATGGCTTCAGCCTCGCAGAGCACAGTGTGGAACATTTTATCATCTGGGGTTTGCTGAAGGAACACAGAGCAAAAAATCCTTCTGATCATCCCTATCTTGCGCTCCCAAGCGCCCCCGTGATAGGACCCAGCTAGAATGTTGAAGCTTCACTTGATTCCCTTCTTGAATAAAGTTCTTTCAATGCAATCGTGATTAAAGGAGGATAATTATAGCATGTATTTAGCTAATACATGGTAATAATGCTATTACAAGGTAGTAATGCCATTTTTGTAAGGGATCATAACGTCCAGTATTGACTACTGGAGGACAGTGCAGTAAATGAAGACAGTCTTTTTCAGAGTCCGCCTCTGATACAACACAGTCAGGTCATTAAGCGTGATGCCAGCAATTTTGCTGCACACATTTTTATATCCTGCAACCTGCTCCTGTTTGCGAGTGAGCAGCCCATATCAGCTGATAAAAAAAAAGTCAGCACTGACTCAATAGAACAAGAATAAAACATTTTTTATACAAGTGTAAACTGCAAAGCTTATGATAAAAATAATTCTGCTGATGAGTTTTACCTACGGCATCCACCTGAGACTCAAATGATAGCATGTGGTCCAGCAATGTATATTTGTACTGCTGAACCACCTCAACAGCCTGCTTATCAATGACAGTGGGTGAGAAGACTGTAGGATTCTTCCTTTACAATCTCGTTGGTTTTTCACCATTTCACATTTAAAAAGGACAGGGTACACCACTCCATAAACTCCGACACTACAGGGCCGTGATCAGGGTAGTCATCCCTGATAAGAGACACAATCACTGAGTCATCTGAAAATTTGAAGATATGGCCGCAGCCACAGCCCTTTGCACACACACACAGACAAACACACACACACAGCACTGCTGCCGACTGAGACCCGGAGCCGAAACAACCACTCACCCCTACCGCCCCCCCACCCAACTAAGAGTGTTATGAGGTGTGAGGTGTGTGTAGGCAGTTAAAATTGAGGAACCAAAACTGCATGACACCATGAGCAGAACCACTTCGCCGGCTGAGCATGACTTAGTAGCTCTGCCCAACAGGTGACACGAGTCCTGCCACCCCAAAAATGAATGTGAGGTGTCTGTGAGTCTATGTATACTCAACAATCCCATTAAGAAAAAAAAACTAAAATTTAGCAAAAAAATCTGATGCTAAAATAATATTAGCATTACAGAAAATGATCGTCAACCTCAAACCCAGGTTTGAATAGGCATAAAATGTTGTTCCTAACCCCAAATTAGCATATTAGCATTAACATGCTAACATTATCATATTATCATAACAGAAATTATTAGAAAAAACAGATCAGCAAGGACCATTAACATCACAAGAGCAGATAAGCATTAAGCAGATTAGCATTAAGAGCAGAAAAAAACCCACCACTAGGCCAGATTTGGGGATTTCAACCCTTGTTACATAAGGCCTCTCGCAGATCTCTTTCCGCACCCACAAAGTTAGCGCCATTGTCTGATCTCAAGTGCAATAGGTGTCCTCTACAACAAATGAACCTTTGCAATGCATTGATGCGTGAGTCCGTATCAAGAGAACAGGGCAATTCCATGTGCATAGCCCTGCTTGTCATACAAGTGAACACTACGCCATACCTCTTTACAATGTTGCACCCCCTTTTCACGTCAACTGGCCCAAAGTAATCTACACCCACATTAATGAATTACAGTAGATCAGGAACCACTCTCTGTTCTGGCAGGTCTGCTATTTTTTGCTGACCAGGTTTTGAACCATGGAGTTTACAGGTGAGCCATCTGGATATGAGCTTCCTTACTGCAGTAGGTTGATTTGTGACCCAGTATTTTTTCCTTGCAGAGGAAAAAACATGATTTTCTCCTGTATGTCTAAGCTGTAGATGGAGGTAACTCAAGATGAGGTTGGAGATGTACTGGTCCTTTGACAAGATGCGGGGATTTTTTATATCCTCAGGAATTGCTGCTTTATTCAGCCATCCCCCAACTCGTAGAAGTCATTTGTCCAAAACCAGATTTAATTTGAAGATGCTGCTACTTTCCGGCACTTGTGATTCACCCTGAGTTAGTGCAGCAAATTTCATGGGGACTCTTTCTTGCTGGCAAAAAACGATTATAGAAGTCTCTGCCTCCAAAACATCTTCCAAAGTCACTTTCTAATTCCCAAGTGATGATGAGAATGCTTGCATTTCCTTTTGCACATCCAGCTTTGCTGCTCCAGTTGCATTGTTGTTTCTTTCCTTACTAATTTTAAACAGAGTTCCTTTCAACGTAATGAGACATGCAACTATGACCATCAATCTTTACCAATCAGAGAAGTAGGTTATTAGTCGTAATGTGCCATTGGCGTCAACAACTATCAATGACCGTCAGACCTTTCTTTACCTCTGGATCGTCGATAGTGACACTTTTATCAACAGGAAATGTTGGCCACATGTCTTCAGGCTCTCATAGGAATTCTGAGCCTTTCATCCATCTTCGCTTCACAAGCTCTTTTGTACTACACCCACGTAAACATTGTCAGCAGGATTCAAGGCCGTGGGAATGTACATGGAGTGCTCAATTTCTGAGTTGTCCTTGATGGTGGTTACCCTGTAACAAATGTTTGAAATCTGCGGTCCTCATTCTTTAAATACTTGAGTACTGATGTGCTGTCAGTCCAAAAGCAGGTCTTTTTCAGTGACAACTCAAGCTCTTGTCCACTCATACAGCAACAACAGAGGCAATGAGCTCCAAACGGGGAAAAGTGACAGGCTTCAGGGGAATAGGAAAGCAAAGCTTTCCCAAATAGGAAAGCAACATGCACCTTCTTTACCATGTTGTGCATCCTCAGGTAAGTAGCGGTGCCATATCCAATCTGGCTTGCATCAGAAAAGTGATGCAATTGGGTGTGGCCAACCTCCCAAATCCTTCAGGCTTCAAACATCTGTCGATCTTCAAATGTGCCACCTTCTGAAAATCTGTCTGCCATTTATTCCACTACCGCTGGAAGGCAGGAAGCATCATCCCAATCACATTTAATCCTTCATAACTCCTGCAACATCAGTTTGGCGGGTAATACTTGAGGTGCCAGCAATCCCAATGGCTCATAGATGGCACTGGTAATGATAGCATGCCTCGCTTGGTTGGGGGCTTCTCCTTGACTTTCAGCCTGAATTTGAAAGTGTCTGTCTCGATAAACCACTCCAAACCCAAAGCTCTTTTTAATGGCAGCCTAGTCTAAGAAGTCTAAGAACCTGCAGCCAAGTCATGCAGGTTCTTAGACTTGAGATCCTCTGGGAAACTTTGAAGCACCTTTTAGCTGTTACTGAAAGGTGCTCAAAGGGTGAAACCACCTTTGCTACAAACGGCTGTAAGGTTCTCAACAATGATGACCGCTTCCGCTTCAGAGGACAGACTCTTCAACAGATCATCCATATAGAAGTTGTGTTTGACTGTTTTAATTACTTCTATTGGATAGTTGGCCTGGTTGTCTTCTGCAGTCTTTCTAAGAGCATAGCAGGCAACACTGACAATTGGCACAGCTCCAAATAAATAGACAGTCATGCGATGCTCCACAAGATCTTGTTCCAGGTTACCTTAAGGCCACCAAAATAATTGTAAGTACTTTCAATGCTGTTCTACCACCTTAACCTGGTGGAACATAGCCTTTATGTCTGCCATGACGGCTACTTCTCTCAGTCTGAACCTCATTAGAACTCCGACCAATGAAACTCCTTTGTTTTCTGCTCCACAGTCAAACACCACCCGCAGCTTTCTTTTGCGAGGATGTTACACGCCATGGTGCGGGATGTACTTCAACTTCCCTGTTGCCGTTTTGCCCTGATGCTGAGGCATTTCTTCTGCATAGCCATTGCTTATGACATCTGCAAGAAAGTTCTTATACTCTTCATAAAAGCTGGCGCTTTCCCCAAAGTTTCCTTTTCAGGCCATGAACACGGTGTAATATCCATTCTGAAGCTGGGCAGAGTTTTCCATTATCTCCACAAACTTTTTTGCTCTTCCTTGACACTTCTTCTGCAGAAGCTCACTCGTTGAAGTCGTAGTTGTACTGACTCGTCAACAGTTCTTCAATTCTGTCAGTGACAATTCTGTTGGCATTAACTGAGGGGTGGTCACTTTCACAGTCGCTACCGCCCTTCAATGGATCATTTATTACTCACCCAAGTAGGGTTCTGATTGTGTAGGGTCAAACTTAATGACTGTTGATCACCTCCCATGGCTTCATCAACTTGGAGACATTTGTGCCAATTAACAATTCAACACCAGTGTTTATGTGGGAAATGTTTACATCTTTCAAATACAACCGTTTTCTCAGCTCCTTTTCGATGATTATATTGGCTGTGGAGACAGACATTTCTTCCTGTGTACACAATTTAGGAAGGGAATAAAACACTCAGAGTCCTGAAATCTCCAGGCTGACGACAACAGAGCTTTCAACCACATTATTATGGCCCAAGGTGCAGATATGAAATGTGAATTTGCGACCTTCCACAATTAATTTTTCCTTGAGCTGCCTGGTGCAGAAGGTTGCTGTACTTCCTGGGTCTAGGAAAGTATAGGTTTAAACAATCATATTTCTTTTTGAGCACTTCACCTTAACAGGTAGACTGGAAATAATACCATTGCCGTGGCCAGCCCCTGTAAGGCCACAAGCTGAGAATGCAGCTGTCGGGGTTCTTCGACTGCTATATTTTTGTCTGCTCACCATCCTTCTGATCCTTTTGCTCGTGACTCTTCCCTTCCCTCCACTATGTAATATGCTGGGATGTATTCGGTTACATTTTTTGCAAGTGATGCACCTGTCACAATTCTTGCTCATGTGGCCTGTGCACAAGCAACTAAAACAAAGGCCTTTCTCCTTTAGACAGTCCAGTTTCTCCATGTGTGTATTTTTTCCCAACTTAAAACTCCGTTCCAATGCATGGCCACCAACATTACGATAACGGCAGGAGATAGAATTGTTCTTGGTAGATGTCACTTTGTTCTGTGCCTTCTTCTCACCATCTAGTGTGTTAGTGCCATCCTCGATGACCACCTGATAGCAAAGCTGTTTCCTGTGGCTTCATGTCTGACTTGGTTGCCTTTGTAGCATCTTGCTAACAGGTGCGGTGTCTTGTATATCGCCAAAGATTGGATCGGAAGTGATTTTGACCTATTGCTCAATGAACTTCATAATGTCTCATTTTCTCTTCCCCATCCATTCCAACTACAGCTCCAGTTCCAATGCTTAGATGAGCCATATTTCCATTTCCAACATTGCCAACAGCAGTTTAATTTTGCTTAGCCTGAGCAGTTTGTTTCAGTTTGATCTGGCAAATCATCAACATGATCACTCTGGCAGCTGAACACGCTTTAGCATCAAGTAACCATTGATTTACACACACAAAGTAAGTTCATTGACACTCAACATTTTTGCTTGGTACAAGAGTTCATGCCTGCTTGCCTCATCAGCAGGCAGTAAACCCAAAAGAGATGTGTGCACCCAATGGACATTTTCATACAATTAAACTTGTAAAATTCATTTTCAACCTCATTTACATGTTTTTTAATCTCACATCAGTTTGACAATTCACTCTTTTACTTAGTTTGTAGAGTTTGTGTGCTATTATTTGTAGATGACACCACTGCTTTTTGTTCTGGAGAAAGCACACAAGAGCTAATAAGAAAAGTTTCAGATGAAATGATTATACTAAAAAGATGGTTTGACAAAAACAGAGTATCCCTGAACCTAAGTAAAACTGAAATTTTGCTTAGGTTTGCAAAAGCAAAAGCTTTCCCCTAGTTGGGAGTTGAAACTCCTTTTGACAGTGCACTCTGCCAGACGTTCCCAGAAGACCCTCACAATGCGTTTGGGTCTGCCAGCTCTGACCGGCATCCTCACCACCATCGGAACCAACTCACCACCAGGTGGTGATCAGTTGACAGCTCCACCCCTCTCCTCACCCGAGTGTCCAAAACATGTGGCCGCACATCATTTTCTAAAACATCATTTTAGGCAAACTAAAATAATGTTTTTTTAGCCATTTTTCACACAACTTTTCACTGTTTGCTTGCTCTAACTAGATGACAAGAAGTTAGCCAAAGCTAGAAGTATAGCGAACAAGCAAAAAATCTAACTATGCTAACAGATGTCTACGTTTTTCAGCTCAAAATTCACACTGGTTTCCAACAGAACTGTAATCATACAGTGTGCACTCTTCATTCAGAGTTTTATTACCTCTGTGATTAATTGTCTTCTTTAGGTGGTCTATTATGCTGTGAAGAGGAAGCGCCTGACTGATTTGTGTTTTACTTGGATTATCTGTTCTTCTCTTCACAAATACCAGATCTGAGATTAACCAACCCACAATAAGAGCATCTAGACTTGATTATAAGCACAAAGCTCCAGCCAGGATGAGTAGCCACAGATTAATCCAGCCAGGTGATATTGATGACGTCAAAAACGCTGTATTGCCACGCATCAGTTATTCATTCATTCTACAGTATGTATATGGGGTGAATGGTGAAATGGCAGCAGGCAGACGTTAGTAGCCGCAGAAGACTCCACGGCAAGAACACTGTGTTGCACACGATTGCAAAGTGTTAACAGCCATGTCGAGAAGCTATTTGCTGTTACAGGATCGATTGGCTTCACCACACGTGTCAATTCCTGGAGATCTGTGATGCTACGCATATCGGTTTCAGCATCGGTGTTATCGGAATCGGAACTTGAGAGTTGGACAATGTAGGCATATTGGATATCGGCAAAAAAAACATATGGGACATCTCACAAGAGCTACTTTTTAATGTCATCTGAGTTATCTGTATGACAGGATCGGCAGGATAATTATTGTACTTATCACTGATTGACATTGTCAAACAAAATGCATATTTAAATAAAGCTATTTATCTATTTACTTAATTTTTTTTTTCAGTAGCAGAAAATTTGAATCACCCTTTAATCGTATTATTATGAGAAATGAGGGGCGAGGCGATTTTTCCGACCTTATGTAATTGAATATAAATTGCATTCACATATTTTGAGTGTAAATTGTATTCCCACATTAGCAGTTACAGATTGTGTGATAAGAATATTGAATAAAAAATATAATTTGGCAAAGAAAACAATAGTTTGTTTAATTGCTTGGGTGTGACTGCATTGGTTGGTGACAAGTCATTATGCCATTGTTTCCCTTCATTCTCTCTCTCCTCGTTGCAGACTTTCCATATACTCGGCATACAGAACATTCCAGGGCTACGTCAAACTAGCACATAAAAGGATGGCTCCTTGTTGTCCTCGGCATCAAGCATCACCACTGCAAAGGTAACGCGACACAACTTAACATCCTACTTTTTTCTGTTGTATGTGATATACTGCATTGAATTTGTCTATCATTGCTCAGATGGCATTTGCTCTTCGTGTGTTCTTCCTGCTTTGTGGCATCAGTTGCCTGTTGACCGGTGTTGTAAGTCCAAATCTCACCTTCAGTATGCAATAGACATATATTTGATATCCTGCTTGAACTGATGATGTCTTTGTATCACTGTTTTTTCCTCATAGTGGTCTTGGCCATGCAAAAAGAACCAAAGTTGGTAGCTGTGACTTAATTATACTTTTTCTAACTGATAAATATATATTTTTTCCAACTAATTTTCTACCTTAAACAATTGTGTTGCAGATTTTTGCTGTCCTACGGGCTGGACTCTGTTGAATGATCAGTGTTACATCTACCAACGTGACGCCAGGACGTTTGCAGATGCAGAGGTATAGTCGTATTTCACACAGTAGTTGTGGTGAAGCTCAAGTAAACATGGCCCCAGTTCATGGTCTCAATCCTGGCACATTTGTGGCAATTTCAAGGATGTGTTCAACCAGAGCCAACATTTTATTAAGCAAATTATGTTGCATAGATTAAGTAGGAGGAGAGCAAAAATATTAGCTATGGCAGTTTTTGGAACACTTCTGAGGAGCATGTGGGTGAGCAGGACTTGTGGGACATTTATTTGGGTCATGAGTTCAATCAGTACCCAAAATGTCTTCTTTTACCACTGACTGTTTTCGGCTTCTTCTTTCTTTGTTTAAGTGTTGAATTGTAATGTTTGTCACCTTTTGATGACGTATGGATTGATAAGATATACGCGATACAAACGACACAAATGTTCAGACTGCAGTAGCATTGGATACAGATCAAATTCATGACTACATACTAAAGAGGCTCGGGTCACATTTGAGAGAATCGTAATTGTACAGTTCACACTGACGTGAAAACAATCAGATACAGCTCACATGCGGGTAGAAAGATTGACTTTGCCATGGGACATAGTCTTTGCCACAAGTCAAAATCTTACCAACTATCTGATGGAATGAAATTCATTTCTATTTTATTACTGTTTTTCCCATCAGAAAGTCTGCAACCTTCTTGATGGAAATCTGGTTTCAATCACCAGCTACTTGGAAAATACCCTTGTTTATGAACTGGCTGTGTTGGGAGACGCGGGTGATGCCTGGATTGGACTCCATGATGCCATTGAGGTGAAACATTTACCAGTACCAAACAAGATAGTAGTAGATTAAGTTGTGTGCGGTTGTTATTTTTTGGAGTGACTCATTTGAATGTGACATTGTCTTTCAGAATAATGTTTTTCTTTGGACTGATGGCACAGATTTTGATTTTGGGAACTTTAACTCAGGGGAGCCTGGTACAGATGATTGTGTCGTGATTGCAACCAGTGGAAACGCAGGTATAATTAATGTACTTTTAAATTTAACATATTGTAATTCTTAAAAAGATTTACATTTTTTACTTGATGTTGCTCATCCCATCAGCACTGTGCTGCATCAACAGTGTCTTTTCCCCTATTTTCTCCACTGAGCCCAGTTCTGGTCAGGTTGTAGTGTTGAAGAAAGTAGTTCTGGCAGTAGTTCACAGTGTTTACATGCAACCCCTGCAACGTATAAGAGCTGAAGTAATATCACTGTAGGGGAAAAGTCACTGTTGATGCAATACACTGCTGATGGGGCAACTGCATGTACAAAAATCCAAACCGTCTTTATTAAAACTTTTTTTTTCTTTTCTAGGTGAATGGTTTGGTGCTACGTGCACCTCAGATCATCCCTACATTTGCATCAAGGCCTCGTACTGTTACAAATACTAATCATCTCTCTTACTACCATTTCAACTTTAACAATGATTTTTCACTAATCACAATGATTGTACTAGACAACATCAAACTTAAGCGGTGTCTTTATATGTCTGGGTTTACTACCAAGTCTTGTTTTATTCTTCTTTTAGACTGTCCAGTTGTTGATTGTTAAACTGTAATAATCATCTCTCTATTAAATAAAGGAACCTTTCAGCATCAAAACGTGTCTTATCTCGACCCAACCTTTGTGCATTGCTTGATTATGAAAAAAGTGCCAAACATCTTTGTGTGTTTCCTTGTTCAGTTGCCATTTTTGTGAAATCGTGCGCAGTTGTGATCTTTCAGAATGTTTAGAACTGTGTAGTCTAAACAATACCATTAAAGTAATTTTTGGCTTTCTAGAAAAAAAAATTACACTGAAAAAGCAACAGAAAAAGGTTTCAATCCAAAATAAAATCTCCTCTTCTTTTCCTTTCGGCTTATCCATTCAGGGGTCGCCAGAGCTTCTTTATCCTCTTCTCTTGCAATAACAGTCACCTCTTCTACTCTTTGTTCTCTCTCATTTTCCTGATTCATCAACTTTTCAAGGTACTCGTTCCCATGACATCACTGGCACCTGTCAATACCCTTCCATCCCTATCCTTAATTACCCTAACCTGCTGCACGTCCTTCCCATTTCTGTCCCTCTGCCTTGCCAATCTGCATAGATCTCTCTCTCCCTCCTTGCTGTTCAATCTAGCATACAAATCATCATAAGCCCCTTGTTTGGTCTTTGCCACCTTAACTTTCACCTTACGCTGCATCTCTCTGTACTCCTGTCTACTCTCTTCAGTCTTTTCAGTGTCCCGCTTCTTCTTAGCTAACCTCTTACTCTGTATACACTCCTGCACCTCCTCATTCCACCATCAAGTCTCTTTATCTACTTTCCATCCAGATGACACACCAAGTACTCTCCTTACCTGTCTCCCTGATCACAGTAGCTGTAGTTGTCCAGTCATCTGGAAGGACTTCCTGGCCACCCATAGCCTTTTTCAACTTTTTTCTAAAAGTCATGCAACACTCCTTTTTTAGCTTCCACCATTTTGTCCTCTGTTCTGCCTTTACCCTCTCATCTTCTTCACCACTAGAGTCAGCCTACTCACCACCATCCTACGCTGTCTGGCTACACTCTCACCTACCACTGCTTTGCAGTCACTGACCTCCTTCAGGTTACACCTTCTACACAAGATGTAGTCTACCTGTGTGCTCTTACCTCCACTCTTATAGATCACCCTATTTTCTTGTCTATTCTGGAAAAAAGTATTCACTACAGCCATTTCCATTCTTTTTGTAAAGTCGACCACCATCTGTCCTTCTGTGTTCCTCTCCTGGATACCAAACTTGCCCATCACCTCCTCATCATCTCTGTTTCCTGCACCAACATGCCCATTGAAGTCCGCACCAATGACAACTCTCTCACTTCTGGGGATGTTCTGCATCACTTCATCCAGGTCTGACCAGAATTTCTCTTTCTCCTCGATCTCACATCCTACCTGTGGAGCATACCCACTAACAACATTGAACACCACACCTTCGATTTCTAGCTTCAGGCTCATCACTCTATCTGACACTCTTTTATACCTCCAGGACATTGCTAGCAATCTCCTTCAAAATCACCCCTATTCAATTTATCTTCCCATCTACACCATGATAGAACAGCTTAAACCCTGCCCTTAAGCTTCTTGCCTTGCTACCGTTGCACCTGGTCTTCTGGACACGCAATATGTCTACCTTCCTCCTCTGCATCATGTCAACTAATTCTCTACCTTTTCCTGTCATAGTTCCAACATTCAAAGTCCCAACTCTTAGTTCTAGACTCTTAGCATTCCTCTTCTCTCTCCTCCTACGGACACACCTTCCTCCTCTCCTTCTTTGACCAAGTAATCCAGTTTCCACGGGCACCTTGATGGCGAACAGCACCGGTGGCGGGCGTTGTTAACCCGGGCCGCGTCCGATCCGGTATGGAAGTCATTTGTTTGATTTGCATGTTCTGCTTTGGCAAAGTTTTACGTCGGATGCCCTTCCTGACACAAGCCTCTGTATTTATCCGGGCTTGGGACTGCCACAATAAGACTCTGGCTTGTGCCCCGTTGCGGCTACATTTTCGATCCAAAATAAAATACATACTTAAAAAAATTTAATATTTTATGTGGTATGTGTTGCATATGAATTATGAACAGGTGTGTAATGGAACATATATTTACTTCCAAAATTTGAAGACACTGATGTAAGACAGAAATGCAAAAATGTATATTTTGCACTGCTGGATTTTAAATGGACCAAGATTAGTTTTGAAATTCAAAAGGAACAAGACTAAACATTTTCTGAGTAAGCAATTTATTTATTTATCATTTATAAAAACCACCAAGGCAAACTGCCCCTTTTTTTGAATTTTGCCCATCATCCTCAATCTTTACTGGGACATGAACAGACGCATTTCTGCATGTTCTAAAGATATAAACAAGGTGAAAACAAGGAAGCTATTAATGCACCTATTGAGACACACATAAAACATAAAGCCCACTATTAAAACACCTCCAACAATATTTTATCGTTTTATATACAGTACATTTTTGTCAGGAGTTTTGAAGCTATTTTTTGTTGCTATGAACCAACAATCATGGCTAGTCCAGACACAAATATCAGTTTTCACAGTCTGCTGCCTCGGTTTTTATGATGTCAATTTGCATTCATTCCACAATGTTATGAAGAAATGAATGGCAATTAATTGCCAAGTCCCCCTTTGTCATGATAATTAACTCCAGAATCCCCAATCCTACATACAATTTCTTCTGTACACCATCTCCTGTTGTAAAATATTGTAAGGGCGGCTCAATAATCACTGTCGGAATGGCTTTGATTCAGATAGCCATTTATTTTCAAGAGAGACATACAGCTGTTGCTGTCTTGCAGATCGACCTCGCTACACAAGCACTGTCTCACAACACTTCTTCATTTCTTATTCTACCCACTCAAATCCAAAACGCTTAACCAAACCAGCAAGCAGCGCACGACTTCCACTCCAAAGTCCACACACTGTTGGAATGCGGCCTCCTGCGACTTCAGGTCCGCAGTTCTCGTGGGTGTCGATTTGGAGGAAAGGAGACTAAATTACTACCATGTGATTTAGATATGAATATTTATTTCCTGACAAACAAACCTAATACACGGAGCTCCGGGGTGCCTGCCTGTCCATATAGGCCTACACAAAAGTTAGTCTTACTACAGAGACAGACAAGGACATAGTTAACTGTCCCTCCCCGGCCTTTTGTACATTGAAGATGCAAATGTGGGTTGAGTCTCAGCAAATGGGTGAAGAGGGTGCCCTGGTTTGCAGATGGTATGGATACAGTCAGATGAGGCCGTAATGTGAGAATTGCAGATCTCAAGAACCAATCAGCCAGAGGATGGTGACCCCCGTTGATCCGTGTGAAGGTGGCCTTCTCTCTGGATATTGGCGCCAGTCGTCTGGGACAGGAGGAGGTGTTTGCGATCGGAGTGTTCCTGCATTGGGTAGTTTATCAGTTGTGAGTCAGGTGTTTGGGTGTGTGATTATGGGTGCAAGGTCTGCAAGCTCTTTGTGTTTAGTAACTGCCTGTATCTATTGAATATTATATGAGTGCTTAGCTGAATATAATATGAATGCTTAGCGCTTTAGCGGATTAACATACTTAAAACAGAAACCTTCAACACCGAACAGCATCCCAGACCAACAAAACACACCCGTCGCTACATTAATAAGGCATAACATTGACAGCAAATTAAGCAATGTTAAGACTTTGGTTCTTGTAGGGCTATATCAGTTTTCATTATAGGGAAAAAAAACATACAGATATTGACCAATATTACATTTTTATGCTCCCAGCTTGGTGACCTTAGGATCTTGTCTCCACTATTTGCAGACGATGTGGTCCTTATGGCGTCATCAGGCTGTGACCTTCAGCGTTTACCGGAGCAGTTTTCAGCTGACTGTAAAGCTTCCGGGATGAGACTCAGCATGTCCAAATCCGAGGCCATGGTTCTCAGTCGGAAACAGGTGGATCGTACCTTCCGGGTTGGAAATGAGGTCATGCCCCAGGTGGAAGAGGTCAAGTATCCCGGGGTCTTGTTCACGAGTGAGGGACGGTTGGAGCGTCAGGTCAACAGACAGATCGGTGCAGCGTCTGCAGTGATACGGTTGGACCGTCGTGGTGAAGAAAGAGCTGAGCCGGAAGGCAAAGCTCTCTGTTTACCGATCAACCTATGTTCCCACCCTCACCTATAGTCATGAGTTATGGATCATCACCGAAAGAATTAGATCGTAGATACAAGTGGAGGAAACGAGTTTTCTCCGTAGGGTGGCTAGACTCACCCTAAGAGATGAGGAGCTCAGCCATCCGGGAGGAGCTCAAAGTAGAGCTGCTGCTCCTTCACATCGAGAGGAGGCAGTTGAGGTGGCTCGGGCATCTAGTCCGGATGCCTCCCGGGCGCTTCCACGATGAGGGGTTCTGGGCATGCCCAGAATAGAGAAGGCCTAGGAAACGCTGGAGGGACTATGTCTCACAGCATGCCTGGGAACGCCTTGGTTTCCTCCCGGTAGAGCTGAAAGAGGTCGGGGGGAAATCAAAGACACCCCAAAAATGAAGGTGAAAAAATGATGCAGCTGCTCTGGTCCATTTTGCCAAAATGTCATTGTAGCAACACAAAATAATTATCTGTAGTTTGTGTGGGCCCCACGTGCTTGTACACATGCCTGACAACGTAGGGGCATGCTCTTATCGAGACGACGGATGGTGTCCTGGGGGAACTCCTCCAATATCTGGACCAGGGTTCTGACAATGGGTCCAATGATTTTATCCCATTACCTAATAGCAGTCAAGAGTATCTAACCTGTAGATGTCTGTGCGTCCTTCCAGGGAAATGCCTCCCCAAACCATCACTGACCCACCACCAAACCGGTCATGCTGACTGATGTTGCAGGCAGCATAACGTTCTCCACAGCATCTCCAGACCCTTTCACGTCTGTCGCATGTGCTCAGATTAAACTTTTTCTCATCGGCGAAGAGTACAGCGCGCCAGTGGCGTAGTTGCCAATTCTGGTGGTCTTTGGCAAATGCCAATCGAGCTCTACGGTGCTGCGCAGTGAGCACCCGCATGGAACCGCATGGCAGTGCTCATCCTGTTCCTCCTTGCACAAAGAAGCAGGTACTGATCCTGCTGAGGATTGAAGGGCCTTCTACGGCCCTGTCCAGCTCTTCTTGAGTGGAAGGATCGTGCTGTATCCTTGCCCCCGCACAGGCCTTACGATTGTTCCATCGAGCTTCTTCCGGGCGCTCCTTTACCCTCTGCACGGTTGTTCAACATTTCGCTCCCTGAACGTCGAGCAATGGAAGACTGCATCTCCACGTCGTTGGCAGCGGGCCTCATTAGGCCTTCGTCTTCACCTCTTGGTCGGGTTTTTTTTTTGTGGCGAAGAAGGATGGGTCCCTACGGCCGTGTATTGATTACCGGGGCCTTAACGAAATTACCGTAAAAAATAAATATCCGCTCCCTCCTATAGAATCTGCATTCACTCCACTTTATTCCGCCACTGTGTTTTCCAAACTCGATTTACGTAACGCTTACCACCAGGTGCGCATAAGAGAATGGGACAAATGGAAGACCGCGTTTAACACTCCCATAGGCCATTTCGAATACTTGGTTATGCCATTTGGTCTCACTCATGCTCCTGCCACGTTTCAGAACCTCATTAATGATCTCTTGCGCGACATGCTTGGCCAGTTTGTTTTTGTTTATCTAGATGACATTCTGATTTTTTTGCCCTCATTAGAAGAACAGAGAAAACACGTATGTTTTGTTCTCCAGCGGTTACTAAAGAACCGGTTATTTGTTAAGGCGGAGAAGTGCACATTCCATTCCACTACCATGCCTTTTTTGGGGTTTGTTGTGGAGAAGGGGCAAATCAGAGCCGATCCGGCCAAGACTAAGGCTGTGGTCGATTGGCCCACTCTTATATAAAGAAAGCTCCTTCAGAGGTTTCTGGGTTTTGCGAACTTCTATTGGCGCTTTATTAGAAACTACAGTCGTGTTGCGGAACCTCTGACCAAGCTAACATCGGTTAAGATCTCTTTTAAGTGGACCTTGGCTGCTGAAACAGCATTCTCAAAACTGAAGAAGCTATTTACTTCCCCTCCGGTGTTGTCCCACCCTGACACGGCCCGCCAGTTCATCATGGAGGTGGATGCCTCCGAGACCGGGGTAGGAGCAGTGTTGTCACAACGGTGGTCTGACGACCATAAGCTCCACCCACGCGCGTTCTTCTCGCGTCGTCTTTCTTCGGCCGAGAGTAACTATGATATTGGTAATAGGGAGCTGCTGGCTGTGGTGCTGGCCTTACAAGAGTGGAGGCATTGGCTGGAGGGCTCTAATCATCCGTTTATTGTGTATACAGACCACAAGAATTTGAAATATCTGAGGGCTGCTAAGAGACTCAATTCTCGCCAGGCACGATGGGCCCTGTTTCTGGCCAGGTTCAACTTTGTTCTCACGTACCGCCTTAGGTCCCGTAATGGTAAACCGGATGCTCTCTCTATGATTCATGAAGGACCTATTTTGGAGGCCAAGGAAGAGACTGTTCTTCCAAGTTCCAGGATATTGGGAGCACTACATTGGGAAGTGAAGGATCGAGTTGTGGAGGCACTAACGTACACTGCCGTCCCTGATGGTTGTCCTCCTGGTTTGGTGTTTGTGTCGCCAGAGATTCGCTCAGAGGTCCTGGATTGGGCTCACTCTTCAAAGCTGGCATGCCACCCTGGATTGCGACGGACCCTGTTCCTGGTAAAACAACGTTTCTGGTGGCCATCTTTGTCTTCTGACACAAAGCAGTTTGTTGCAGCATGCACTATATGTGCTCGCAACTAACCCTCCCACCATGCTCCAGCGGGCCTTCTTCAGCCACTTCCTATCCCGTCTAGGCCTTGGTCACACATTGCTGTGGATCTTGTCACTGGACTTCCATTGTCTAACAACTACACTGCTGTTCTGACCATTGTAGATCGATTTTCCAAGATGGCTCATTTTGTGCCTCTGACCAAGCTCCCCTCAGCGTTGGAGACTGCAGAACTATTGGTGCTGCACGTGGTACGACTTCATAGGATCCCCATGGATATAGTGTCCGACAGGGGACCTCAGTTCTCTGGAGAGGTGTGGCAATCCTTTTGCAAGGCTTTGGGGGCTACGTCAAGCTTGTCTTCTGGTTATCACCCGCAGACAAACGGGAAGACCGAACACACTAATCAAGATTTGGAGACGATCATCCGTTGTTTTTGCCACAAGGACCCTACAACCTGGTCGAATCAACTTCCCTGGGTCAAAAATTCTCATAATTCCCTGGTCAGCTCAGCCACGGGAATTTCGCCTTTTGGTGCAGCTTATGGATTCCAGCCACCACCGTTGCCCTCACTGGAAGCTGATGTGGCTGTATCATCGGTTCGCCAACATGTGCGTCGCGCTCGCCGTACCTGGTGCAAGACCAGGAAGGCCCTGATCCAGACCTCTAAGGGCAATCAACGGGTCGCCAATCGTCGCCGTACTTCTGCTCCATCTTATGTTCCTGGTCAGAAGGTTTGGTTGTCGTCCAAGGATTTGTAACTTGCTGTTCCCTCCAGGAAGTTGGCTCCCCGGTTCATCGGTCCGTTTGAGGTGGAACGTATCATCAACACTAGCTCCGTCAAGCTCAAGCTGCCTGCTTCACTCGCCACCTACCCGGTGTTCCATGTGTCCCGGTTGAAACCAGTGGAGACCAGTCCACTTAGCCCTCCTGTCAAGCCTCCTCCTCTGCCTAGGCTGATCGATGGTCATCCGGCGTATAGTGTTACTGCTATTATTGACTCTAGGAAGAGGGGTAGAGGAGTGCAGTATTCAGTTGACTGGGAAGGTTATGGTCCTGAAGAACGGTCATGGGTAGCACGTAGCCTTATTTTAGACCCGTCTCTCATCTCCGACTTTCACTCTAAGTTACCGGATAAGCCAGGTGGGTCACCAGGTGGGTCACCAGGCGGCGACCCGTAGGGGGAGGGGTACTGTTAGGTTCTGTTTTTTGTGTTTGTTTGTGTTTTTGTGTTATTGCTATTTTCTGGACATTTACTGTTTTTTCTTTCCCAGGCTAGACTACCCAAGTGCTGAGTAGAGGCGGGCCTAGGAGACACACCTGTGACAGATTGGCAATTAGGCCTATTTATGCCAGCTGTCACAGAGCTAGGTTGCCGAGTTGTTCCTTCACATGCTTGTGCTTCTTGCTGACCGTCTCTGGGAAATGCTTGCTCCGCCGTCTTTGTAGTTGAATCAGTACTTCCGTAGGCAAGTAATCTTTGTTTGATTTTTTCCCAGACCTCTACCCGGGCCCTGGGTGTGTCTTTTTTGTTGTTAGCCCACACGGTTGTTGTGGTTGTACAAGCACTTGGCTTCGCCCTTAGTTCTACTCATCATTTTTTTATTTTTGTGGACTACATTGTATTTGAAACCTAACAAGCAATCAGCTTCGCCCTAAGTTCTACTCGTCATTTTGTACCTTTTGGACTAAGTTCTTAGCCTTAGTGCTACTTTTTTGTTTTGCTACTGTTTTGCTACTTTTTTGCTACTTTTCTTCCCCCCAAGACCCGAATAAACTTTTTGGACTTGCTGCACGCTCCTCTGTCTCGCATCTTGGGTTTCCATCTACACCAAAACATAACACATAGTGCATGGAGATTCCTGTCTAACCTCGTCCGTCAGCCTGTCCATCACCATAGCAAGCCGGGGGTCAGGGCTGCTGTCAAGCTAAAGAAGGAGTCCTATCAAGCATGGATGTCTTGCGGGACTCCCGAAGCAGCTGACAGGTACCGGCAGGCCAAGCGGTACGCGGCTTCGGCGGTGGTCGAGGCAAACACTCGGGTGTGGGAGGAGTTCGGTGAGGCTTTGGAGTACGACTTTTGGTCGGCCTTGAAGAGGTTCTGGCAAACTGTCCGACACCTCAGAAAAGGGAAGCAGCCCCCAGTTCACACTGTTTACAGTGCCGACGGGGCCTTGCTGACCTCGACTGTGGATATAATTGGTCGGTGGAAGGAATACTTTGCACTGTGGCCCTTCTCAAAAGGGCCACATTGCAACCACATTGCAACCACATTGCAGCTCCTGTAACCGAGGTTCGACTAACGGTCGTACCCTTCTCTCCAGCACCCTGGAGTAGACTTTCCCAGGGAGGCTGAGGAGTGTGATCCCCCTATAGTTGGAACACACCCTCCGGTCACTCTTTTTAAAAATGGGGACCACCACCCTGGTCTGCCAGTCCAGAGGTACTGTTCTCGACTTCCATGCAATGTTGTAGAGGCGTGTCAACCAAGACAGTCCCCCAACATCCAGAGCCTTGAGGAATTCAGAGCAAAACTTATCTACCCCGGGAGCTTAGCCATTGGGAAGTGTTTTAACTACAGCTACGGTGATAGAACTGTCCACGTACGTATTCGCTGACAGCCCGACATCTGTGGCAGACCAAAGGTCACTAAAAAGGCTTCTTTCCATCATGGACAACCAGAATCATCCAATGCACTGTATCATCTCCCAACAGAAGAGCACTTTCAGTGGCAGATTACGATCACTGTCCTTCTCCACTGACAGACTGAGAAGATCATTCTTACCCCACTCTATGCAGCTTTTCAACACAACAGAGTGGGAGAGAGATTAAAAAAAACACACACACCGGACTGAACTTTTTACTTTATTATGTTTTATATTGGGGGCCGCACGGTGGCTGAGTGGTTAGCACATTGGCCACACAGTCAGGAGATCCGGAAGACCCGTGTTCAAATCTCCGTTGGGCATCTCTGTGTGGAGTTTGCATGTTCTCCCCGTGCGTGTGTGGGTTTTCTCCGGGTACTCCGGTTTCCTCCCACATTCCCAAAACATGCATGTTAGGTTAATTGGCGACTCTAAATTGTCCATAGGTATGAATGTGAGTGTGACTGGTTGTTTGTCTATATGTGCCCTGCGATTGACTGGCGACCAGTCCAGGGTGTACCCCGCCTCTCGCCCAAAG
>QODF01000375.1:55684-83749 GCA_024372805.1 Oostethus manadensis | reverse complement strand
GTTGAGGTGGCTCGGGCATCTAGTCCGGATGCCTCCCGGGCGCCTCCCTGGTGAGGTGTTTTGGGCATGCCCAGTCGGGAGAGGGCCCCCGGGAAGACCTAGGACACGCTGGAGGGACTATGTCTCACAGCTGGCCTGGGAACGCCTTGGTGTCCTCCCGATGGAGCTGGAAGAGGTCGCTGGGGACCGGGAAGTCTGGATTTCCCTACTGAAGCTGCTGCCCCCTCGACCCGGACCCGGATAAGCTGAGGAAAATGGATGGATGGATGTTTTATATATACTTATATATTCATATTAATTATTATTTTTGGAACAATGTTATTTATTTATTTATCACGAATGATTGTACTACAAATTGGAAGTGAACAGTTAGTCATTCTTCTTTTCTATTCTATTTCCCGTATTATTTTATGTGTTATTCTGTGATTAGGTGATAAAGTTTATAATATGACATTCTTGGGGAGCTGCTTGAAACCTAAATTTCTCTTGGAGATTAAAAAAATATCTATCTAGCTAGCTTACTCCTAGCTAGCTCCTAGCTAGCTCCTAGCTAGCTAGCTAACTCCTAAACCCACCAGGGTATTCGAGTAAAAATAAAATTAAACGCTGCAAAAACACAAATGTCCAAACATTTTCTAAATTCTCCTTGGGGAAAACTTGGATGGGAATAGTTAATAATAAATCCACCTCTTCGAAACACCTGATGAATTTTTCAAGCTCATGTTTTTGGGTAAATAAGAGGTCATGTACTTTTCTTTCCTCAACGATGATTTGGCAATGATACAGTATAATTATAATAAAGGTTGGATCTCCCTGTCTGTAAAAGCCAATATCTTACACGTTTCACAATGGCATATGCTAGATTGTTAATGTACAGGTACCTGGAGCAGCTGCAGAAACATTTTCTTTACACGGACACCTAAAACTATTGAATGCTGCCACCGGTCATAAAAGTTACGCTTACCAAATCCAAGACAGTGGGAAAACACAAGAGTGCAAAGTTAAATTAATATTTTTTGATTTATTATAATTCCAGGAAATAAACCCAAACTTTTAACTAAAGTTGACCAGTTGCATGCAGAGGAGGCAGGAAAAGGTGGGGAGAGGGAACCGATGAAGGGAGGGGGGGAGTGTGCAATGACTATCAAAAAAGCAGAAACAAGGAGGAAAGAAAAAAGAAAATCCGAGAATAACAAATAGAAAACAGGCTAGGTGCGTGGAGGAAAAAGGTGGGAAACTGGAGATGGTGCACAGTGACAGCAGGAAGGAGAGAAATGTTGTAACACAGGGGGGTGCACTGTGGAAATAAAAAGGCAGAAAAGAGACCGTGGAATAGTGCCATAACTTTAGGTGCTGGTTGAAATACTGTACATGTGGTTCCTAGGCACAACAGTAGGTTAAAAAAGCAGCTAAGAATAGTTTAAAAAAGCAGCTTGTTGTGATATGGTGCTTGTTGTGTTATTGGTTACTTTAATGTGTTGTAGAGCCATGGCGTAGCATTGCGGTACAGCTGGCCGTAGACATACACCTTGTCCACGGCTTGTCTTTCTTTTTTTGTGCTCTAAAGATATAAATCTCAAAAAGAGGCAGCTTCAATACACGTAATCAGAAGCACCCAAAAGCCGTCTGAGAAAATCTCCAAAAACCTCCATCAACACTCTTAATTTACATAATGTTATGCGTATTATTGTTATTGTAGGCCACACCACACCGGCTTGCCACGATGTCTCAGGCCACTACCAAAAGGTGATGCCTGGTGCTGGTGCTGTGTTTTTGTTTTAGAGTTTGGAAAATGTGTAGAGTTCCTTTCTATTTTGCAATGTAGAATCAATGAAAAAAACAATGTTCCAGCAGTGCTTCTTTTTCTTTTCCTTTCAGTTTATTCTTTCAGGTGTCGCCACAACGAATCAATTGCCTCCGTTTAACTCTGTCTTCTGTATCCTCTTCTTTTGCGCCAACATTTTGGGTCAAATCATGTAAGGGGTGGGAGGCCTCCTAGTGATAGAACGATATGAGGGGTTAGTGTGGTGAGTGCGAGGGCCTTGGTTCATTATATAGATAATGACCTGACGTTTGTGGCTTTGTTGAGTTTAAATAAGATAAAAGCTGAGAATGTTATTAAGAAATAAGTTGTTAGTGTCAGGAAAGCAAGAGATGTACAAAATTGTAAAACTAAGAATACTCAACCCAGGTGGGCGATAGAGGAGTAAGCTAGGATTTTTCGAAGTTGGGTTTGGTTAAGCCCGCCTAATCCACCAATAAGTATTAATACTAAGCCTATTGCCATAAACAATTATTGGTTGGAGGGTGGAAGTTGAGTGTTGAGTAGGGCGAACGGTGCTAATTTTTGACAAGTAGAAAAGATTTGCCCTGCGGTCAGGTCTAATCCTTGAAGAACCTTGGAAGTGAGATGTTAATGGGGCCAATTTTTATTGCAAGACCCAGAGATGTTAAACCAATGGCGGTGGGGTGCAATATTTGGTCAATAGCCCATTGGCCTGTTGTTCAGGCGTTAAACATGCTGGCAAAAAGAATAATTGCAGCTGTTTGGCTTGGGCTATGAAGCATTTGGTAGTGGCTTCGACTGGCCAGCAGTGGTGGTTGTGGGCCATAAGCGGGATGATTGCTATCGTGTTAATTTCTAGTCCGAATCATGCCAATATTTAGTGTGAGTTTATTAGGGTAAGTGTTGTGCCTAGGGAAAGGGATTATAGAAGAATAAAGGGAATAAGCGGAGAAAGTAAATGGGAGGTATGGGCCCAAAAGCTTATTTTAGCTAAATTTACTGTAGAAAGTGGTGTAGTGGAAGCACTAAGAGTTTTCAGTAGGATTCAAATCCCTACACTCTTCAGTAGGATTCGAATCCCTTCTTTCTAAGAAGCTGAGCGGACTTTAACGCCATGGTACACTCTATCAAAGTGGTCCTGAATATTCGGTCACAACTCCTGTTAAAAGTGTGTGGTAGGCCTGCAAAGGAGATTGGGAGTGAGAGACGCCAGATAACTATAGCTAGGGAGATTGGGAGAAAGTTTTTTTCAGATTAGCATAATGAGTTGGTCATACCGGAATCGGGGGTGTGAAGTTCGTACTCATAGAAATACCATGAAAAGAAGGGCTGCTTTTGTTATAAGGGTTATTGGAGTAAGTTCTGGGAAGTGGGGTAGGTGGTTTGCACCTAAAAATAAGATGTCTGATAAGGTATTTATGACTAGAATGTTTACGTATTCTTCAAGAAAAAATGATGTGAACAGTCCTCCTGCATATTCTACATTAAAACCTGAGAGTAGTTCTGATTCCCCCTTCTGTTAAGTCAAAGGGGGCTCGATTTGTCTCTGCTAAAGTTGAGCTGTATCATATTTCTGCTAGGGGTCATGTTGGTAGTAGTAGTCAAATGCTTTCTTGGGTGCTGTTAAATGTTTGAAGAGTAAATCCTCCACTTAAGATGATAATGGCTAGTAAAATCAAGCTTAAGCGCACCTTGTATGAAAAATGGTTTGGGTTATGGCTCAAAGTGCCCCAATTAGTGCATATTTTGAGTGGAAGGCTCACCCTGAAACTAAAATGGAATAAACGCTTGAACTGAAAATTGCCAGAATAAATAGGATGCTTAGATTGATGTTTGTGACTGGGTACGGTATTGGTACGGGGGCTCACATTGTTAGTGCTAGTGTTAGAGCTAAGATGGGTGCGATAATAAATGGTATGGGGGATGATGCGGATGGTCATACGGGTTCTTTAATGAATAGTTTTACCCCATCCGTGATTGTTGTAGTAGACAATAAGGGACCACAATGTTCGGGCCTTTGCGGTGTTGCATGTACCCTAGCACTTTTTGTTCAATTAGGTTTAAAAATGCTACTGCTAAAAGTACTGGGATGATGTAGGCTAGTGGGTTAATAACGTGTGTTAATAAGGCTGTAATCATAATTAAGGAGAGGATTTGAACCTCTTTAAAAGGGGCTTAGGTATTTTGCATTAGCCGGGATCTTCCACCTCAATATGCATTTATCTTTGGCGTACGGTGGGTGCCCTTTTGTCTAAATGAGATATTTCAATAGGTAGGGGGAAAGCTTTTTGTTAAAATAAGCCTTTTCTTCCCGGTCCTTTCGTACTAGAGAACACTACATATATAGAAACTGACCTGGATTGCTCCGGTTTGACCTCAGATCGCGTAGGACTTTAATCGTTGAACAAACAAACCCTAAATAGCGGCTGCACCAGTAGGATGCCCTGATCCAACATCAAGGTTGTAAACCCCCTTGTTGATAGGGACTCTAAAAGGGGATTGGGCTGTTATCCCAAGGGTAATTTGGTTGGTTGATCGGCTTTGGGGGTTCATGCGGGCAGATGTTCTCACTCCAAAAAATAACAACCAAATACAATTTCATCTACTACTACTATCTTGTTTGGTGCTCGTAAATGTTTCACCTCAATGGCGTCATGGAGTCTAATCCAGGCATCACTCGCTCCTCCCAAAACAGCAAGTTCATAAACAAGGGTATTTTCCAGGTGGCTGGTGATTGAAACCAGATTTCCATCAAGAAAGTTGCAGAATTTCTGATGGGAAAAACAGTAATAAAATAGAAATGAATTTCATTCATTTAGTTCCATCAGGTAGTTGGTAAGATTTTGACTTGTGGCAAAGACTATGTCCCATGGCAAGGTCAATCTTTCTACCCGCATGTGAGCTGTATCTGATTGTTTTCTCGTCAGTGTGAACTGTACAATTACGATTCTCTCAAATGTGACCTGGGCCTCTTTAGTATGTAGTCATGAATTTGATCTTTATCCAATGCTACTACAGTCTGAACGTTTGTGTCGTGTGTATCGTGTATATTTACCAATCCATACGTCATCGAAAGGTGACAAACATTACAATTCAACACCTAAACAAAGAATGAAGGAGCCGAAAACAGGCAGTGGTAAAAGAAGACGTTTTGGGTACTGATTGAACTCACGACTCAAATAAACGTCCTACAAGTCCTGCTCACCCACATGCTCCTCAGAAGTGTTCCAAAAAGTGACATAGCTAATATTTTTGCTCTCTTCCTACTTAATCTATGCAACATAATTTGTTTAATAAAATGTTGGCTCTGGTTGAACACAATCCTTGAAATTGGCACAAATGTGCCAGGATTGACACCATGAACTGGGGCCATGTTTACTTGAGCTTCATCACAACTACTGTGTGAAATTCGACTATACCTCTGCGTCTGCAAAACTCCTGGCTTCACTTTGGAAGATGTAAAAGTGATCATTCAACAAAGTCCAGCCCGTAGGACAGCAAAAATCTGCAACACAATTGTTTTAAGTAGAAAATTAGTCGGAAAAAAATTAACTATTATGAGGGGAAAAAAACAAAGTGATAAATACAAAGAAAGCATTGATTCAAGCAGAATATCAAATATATGTCTTTTGCATACTGAAGGTGAGATTTGGACTTAGAACACCTGGTCAACAGTCCACTGATGCCACAAAGCAGGAAGAACACACGAAGAGCAAATGCCATCTGAGCAATGATAGACAAATTCAACGCAGTATATCACATACAACAGAAAAAAGTAGGATGTTAAGTTGTGTCGCGTTACCTTTGCAGTGGTGATGCCTGATGCTGAGGACAACAAAGGGCCATCCTTTTATGTGCTAGTTTGACGTAGCCCTGGAATGTTCTGTATGCCGAGTATACGGGAAGTCTGCAACGAGGAGAGAGAATAAAGCCAAACAATGATACAATAACTGGTTGCCAGCCACTGGAGTCACACCCAAGCAATTAAAAATTGTTTTCTTTGCCAAATGTTATTTGTTATTCAATATTGATGAATAACAAGGTGTGTTCATAGGAGGAGAGAGAAGAGGAATGCTAAGAGTCTAGAACTGGGAGTTGACAAGAGTTGGGACTTTGAATGTTGGAACTATGACAGGAAAAGGTAGAGAATTAGTTGACATGATGCAGAGGAGCAAGGTAGACATATTGCGTGTCCAGGAGACCAGGTGGAACGGTAGCAAGGCTAGAAGCTTAGGAGCAGGGTTCAAGCTGTTCTATCATTGTGTAGATAGGAAGAGAAATGGAGTAGGGGTAATTTTGAAGGAGGAATTTGCTAGCAACGTCCTGGAGGTAAAAAGAGTGTCAGATAGAGTGATGAGCCTGAAGCTAGAAATCGAAGGTGTGATGTTCAATGTTGTTAGTGGATATGCTTCACAGGTAGGATGTGAGATGGAGGAGAAAGAGAAATTCTGGTCAGAGCTGGACGAAGTGATGTAGAACATCCCCAGAAGTGAGAGAGTTCTCATTGGTGCGGACTTCAATGGGCATGTTGGTGCAGGAAACAGATGATGAGGTGAGGGGGAAGTTGGGTATCCAGGAGAGGAACACAGAAGGACAGATGGTGGTCGACTTTACAAAAAGAATGGAAATGGCTGTAGTGAATACTTTTTTCCAGAATAGACAAGAAAATAGGGTGATCTATAAGAGTGGAGGTAGAAGCACACAGGTAGACTACATCTTGTGTAGAAGGTGTAACCTAAAGGAGGTCAGTGACTGCAAAGCAGTGGTAGGTGAGAGTGTAACCAGACAGCATAGGATGGTGGTGTGTAGGAATACTCTAGTGGTGAGAAGGATGAAAAGGGTAAAGGCAGAGCAGAGGACGAAATGGTGGAAGCTAAAAAAGGAGGAGTGTTGCATGACTTTTAGAAAAAAGTTGAAAAAGGCTATGGGTGGCCAGGAAGTCCTTCCAGATGATTGGACAACTACAGCTACTGTGATCAGGGAGACAGGTAGGAGAGTACTTGGTGTGTCATCTGGAAGGAAAGTAGATAAGGAGACCTGGTGGTGGAATGAGGAGGTGCAGGAGTGTATACAGAGTAAGAGGTTAGCTAAGAAGAAGTGGGACACTGAGAGGACTGAAGAGAGTAGACAGGAGTACAGAGAGAGGCAGTGTAAGGTGAAAATAAAGGTGGCAAAGGCCAAACAAAGGGCTTATGATGACTTGTATGCTAGGTTGGACAGCAAGGAGGGAATGAAAGACCTATACAGGTTCGCAAGGCAAAGGGACATAAATGGGAAGGACGTGCAGCAGGTTAGGGTGATAAAGGATAGGGATGGAAGGGTATTGACAGGTGTCAGTAGGGTCATGGGAAGTAAAAAGAGGAGGGGTTTCAGTTTGGTGGCCGCAGGATTCGATCTCTGCTTTTTGCAGATGATGTGGTCCTGTTGGCTTCATTGAGCAGTGACCTTCAATTCTCACTGGATCGGTTCGCAGCTGAGTGTGTAGCGACTGGGATGAGAATCAGCACCTCCAAGTCCGAGTCCATGGTTCTCACCCGGGAAATGGTGGAGGGCCATCTCTGGGTCAAGGATGAGGTCCTGCCTTAAGTGGAGGTCTTGTTCATGAGTTCATGAGTGATGGAAGGATGCAACACGAGATGGACAGGCGGATTGGTGCAGCGTCTGCAGTGATGCGGACTCTGCACTGGTCTGTCGTGGTGAAAAGAGAGCTGAGCCAAAAGGCAAAGCTCTCGATTTACCGGTCGATCTACGTTCCTACCTATCATGAGCTTTGGGTAGTAACTGAAAGGACAAGATCGCTGGTACAAGCGGCCGAAATGAGTTTTCTCAGCAGGGTGGCTGGGCTCTCCCTTAGAGATAGGGTGAGAAGCACTGTCACCAGGGAGAAACTCGGAATAGAACCGCTGCTCCTCCGCATTGAGAGGAGCCAGATGAGGTGGCTCGGGCATCTGGTTAGGATGCCTCCCGAACGCCTTCCTGGGGAGGTGTTCAGGGCACATCCAACCGGTAGGAGGCCTTGGGGAAGACCCAGGATACGTTGGAATGACTATGTCTCTCAGCTGGCCTGGGAACCCCTCGGAATCCGAAGAGCTGGACGAAGTGGCCGGGGAGAGGGACTTCTGGGCTTCCCTGCTTAGGTTGCTGCCCCGGAAGAAAAGCGGAAGAAAAGCCTGCAACTCCACAATACTCCTTGAGTTGGGCAAGAAGTTGGTACTGAAATTCACCACCTTGATCATGATGAAGTCTTAGGGGGAACCCAAACTATAAAGCATAGTCATTAAAGATTATGTCTGCCACTGTCTTTCCAGACTTGTTTGTAGTGGCGTAAAGCTGAGCAAACTGTTTAAAATGGTCAACAACACACAAGTGCATACTCATAGCCACCTTTACATTTATCTAGGTGTAAAAAGTCAACTGAGACAAGTTTAAAAGGCTGAGTAGTAACTAGGTTGGTGAGCAGTGCTCTTGCCTCCTGGCTTGGTCTCTTATTTTTAAGTATCTGCCTTTGCATGAAAGGCCAGTAAAACCTAACGCGTAACAAATATGTTGTTCCTTCTACACCATGGTGACCCATTTCATCATGCAGTTCTTTAAACACTGTTGGCCTGTGTTTTGCAGGTAGCAATAGTTGCTTTCTGTTTGTTATGCGTCTTTACAAAACACCTCTCTCGTTAAACTGCAACTTGTCCCACTGTCTCACAAGGCACAAAACTTGTGGACAAAGCTGTTTGAGTTCTGAACCTGAGGGTTTTGTCTCATTCAGTTTGTATTTGATAATCTGTCCAATGATGGGATCAGTCTTTTAGTCTTGTTTGATCTTTGCAATAGTAAGTGGAGCTATAGGCATACTCAATGACCTTGTACTACTTTTAGCTGAAATACCCATAGACCAGACTGCATTAGACTCATCCTGATGATCAATTGCCTGTGTGGCTGCACCTACAACATCATATGACATTTCTTTTGAACACTCCTCCATGTAAGTTTCCATGTCTAAAGGCATTCTAGACATGAGTATCTGCATCTATGTTCTCTCTAACGGGGCGATACTTTACACAAAAATGGAAATCTACAAGTTCTGCAACCCATCTCCCAGTAGCATTCAACTTTGCTGTTGACAGAACGTAAGTAAGCGTCTTATTGTCGCTAACTACCGTAAAGAAAGGTGCGTAGTACAAGTAATCACGAAACTTGTCTGTGACTGCCCATTTAAGAGCTAGAAATTCTAACTTGCCTGAGTGTAAGTAGTAATTTTTCTCAGCTGCAGTTACAGTTCTAGAGTCATAAGCTATTACGCGAAGTTTTCCAATTTGTCTTTGATACAGTACAGTGCCTAGTCCCTGGTTGAGGCATCTGTATGCAAGATGAAGGGCTGTGAAAAGTCTGGGAAACCAGACTTGGCTGAACCAAACAGTCTATCAACTGCTCTAAGACTGACTGATGTACGTCACTCCACTCAATAGGAGTACTTGAGGGGACATTGTTCTGTTTCATTGTCTTCTTTCGTGTATACTTCTGAGTCTCTGATGTCAAAGGAGCTTTAAGTAAGTCATACAAAGGCCTAGCAATACGAGAGAAATCTTTGATGTACTGCCTGTAGTAGCTCAACAGTCCTAGTATTGCTCTGAGCTCCCCCACAGTACCTGGCTGCTTGTTTTTCATGGCTCACACAGCAGCTAAATCTGCTGGGTCCATTTTGCTTCCCTCAGCAGAGACAATTATGCGCAGGTACCTCACCTCAGGTTTGAAAAAGTCACATTTCCGTGGTTTGAGTTTTATCCCATTGTCTCTGAGATGTCGCAGTACTCTCCTGACGTCCTCAACATGACCTTCAAAAGTCCTGCTGAACACAAGAATATCGTCCAGGTAAGGAACATATATCTCGTCCCGCATGTGTTTAGTCTGCATTTAGTTCTGGGTATAGGCCAGTGCTCCACTTGACACTTTTTGGAACACTACAGGGCGTTCTAACACACTGAACAACATTTCAAACTTTGAGTTACACTTTGTGTGGCACAACTGTAACAATACTGGGACCTTTTTTATGTCACTGGTCACACCACAACCCCTGGTGGTGACCCCGTCTAGTTTAAAGGGTTACCACCATTCAGTTTCACTGGCTTCTGTGCTCGGCAGCCTGCTCTAAAACGCTCACTGCTCCCACATCTAAAACAGTGATGACAATACTCCTCACCTGCCACAATGCAATTTGAACACCTTGGTTGTGAGTGGGGCATAAAGTACCGCTGAGGCGCGGAGCGCTGCTGGAACTGTGCATTGGCTCTCACTGGTGCTGGGCCTGGTGCTGGATAGTATGGCTGGAGAGCTGCTTGGGGTCGCTGGCGATAGTAATGCCTAGTAGATGGATCCAGCTGTTGCTGTGAGTACGGTGTGAAGGTCTGCATTGGGTAGTGGTCCTCAAGTCCACCGCTGGTGGCAAGTTGGGCCACGGCTGTAGATTTCTGCATGGTCTCTCTGATTTGGGACACCTCAGCTCGCAAATCCTTTAAAAGTACTATCTCAAACCGCCAGTCTTTAATTTCAGACAGCAGACCAGGTGATGGAGCAACTGTGCTTTGCTTTTTGACTGTCCTTTTTTCTGCAGGTGCTGGGGTGTCACTGGACTGGACAGTATTCATGGCGGCGGCTCGGTGGGGGAAAGCATGTTTATTCTTGTCGTGTCGTTCCTTTCCATTGGCACATGCAATATTCACCTTTTCCAGAAGAACTTCATCAGACGTCGTGTGCTGAAAATGGTAGGGCCGCATATCACTCGTAACATTGTCGCTCTGCAAACCTGTTAGGATGGTGTCCATGAACAAGCTTTAAACCAAGGCAGGATCATATTTTAGACCTGACTCATCTTCTTGGGAGGCAAAGAAAATCTTCTGGCGAAGGTCTATGGCTCGCAGAAGGAAGTTTTGAGGAGGTCCTTTACTGCTCTGAACTTCTGATGAAAGCTGCTTGTACAGTTCAGTGGACCCTCTCTCCTGATAGTGAGACCTCAGGGTCCTCTGCAAAGCTGGGGGAGAAAGATCACTTTTACCTTCCAGATAACTTCTCAACTGCAGGCCTTGGGTGATGGCTCGAATCACTGCATCGGCAATCTCATCTTCATGGTAGCCTTTACTTAGCCCGCTTTCCATCTGCCTGGCCAAACTAGAAAATGTGAGCTTGTCTTTTTGTCCAGGTTTCCCTATTGGCCGGATATCTTAAAGTCTTTACGCCAAATTGAGTTATCTGGGGGCGCTGAAAATCGTCTCTGCAGTAGTGTGCTTTGTAGTGTGGTGAGGGGAGTTGCATTTCATAAGAGAAGAAAATATTTATATAATGTACAATAAGTGGGTTTAACCACCAACAACAACAACGCCACCCTGTGTAAAGAACAGGGAAAAAATACCACCTAGCATTTGATCAGGGTCACATAAGGAAACACATGTTCGTCAAACTGAGTGGACAACGAGACAGAGAATTAAGGAAAATACAGTGTTTTTTAAATCTAATCCAGTTCCACTGGTAATAAAAACACTCGATTGATCAATAAAGTGACATTCCAAAATCCATTCATACTCTCACTTGTACTGTTAAAACAATAAAGCAGAATCACAGTCTGTACCGATATAGCAGCATCAAATATATACACCATCTAATCTTACTCACAATGCAGGAGTCTATATTTGTGGACTGCCAGCAATCCTGGCTGTTAGTTCCCACGGTGCCAATAAACCCCGAGCGGGAGCTATGGAGTGAAGTAGAGTCCTGCTGTTAACCCTCCACACGCACCCAGAGGACTCGGCGGAAGGGAGCAGGGACACCAAAGTCCAGCGTAGTAACGACCCGAGATGAAACGGCCAGAGGGAGAGAACCCGAAGGGGAAGCCCGCTGTCTCCAACCTCAGAAGGCGCAGCACTCACGCACAGGGAGACCAGACGTGAATTTAACCTGCACACCCTGAACGCCCCGCACCACAAACATTAGCGTGGATTAGTTATTTATATTTCTAAATAAATGCGTATCACTATACTTACCGTGGCTTAAACAAGAGCGCAAGCTGAGGGATAGCCCGAAGTGGAGCCTTGTGCACACGCAACGTGAAGCAGCGGTCTGTAACCAGGCGTCCATTAGTTCTAACACTTCTCATTAAACTACTAAACTACTAATTACTCACCGAGCGCAAATCACTTGCTTTACGCTACTGTTAGGTGATCTTTTGCGTTCCAAGTACTAAAGTATGGCCCTCGTACTCACTGCACTGCTCCCAGACGACGGGTGACGTCAGAGATAATCAGGAGAATCTAAACAGGTGAGGAACCCACTATTTAAAGGATCAGGTGCATTGTGATTGGACAACCGGCGAGCGTGCGCATACCACCACAGTAGACTCAGTTTATTATTCATTAGCTGATGCATAGCTTCCTCTTTTGCTTTAAGTGTCATCTGTAATGCATCTACTTCTTTCTGCAGGTTTTCTTTCTGTTCATCTTCACTCGGTAACTCTAACCCTGGCATCTTTGCATATTCAATCAAGTCCTTTATATTGAGCAAATGAAACATTCCCTTATCTTCGATCTCAGCAAACTCAGTTCTTTCGACATAGCTTGTAACCAGTGTAATTAGCTGGCCTCGGGTTTTGTCTGTAAGATGCTCTTTTTTAAGTCAAAATTTTTGTAGCCCATTGCATATTTTTAGCAGTTGTTCAACATTCAGTCCGTATAATATACTTTTACCTTCTAACTGCACTTTCTCCAGTTCCGACTCCATTTTCATCAGAGAAGTATGCATTAATAGTTCAGCGTGGGCCTCTGCCAACTTCGTGATACGGCGCTGCCCTCTGGTGATGGCTATGCGCACTAAAGCTACGACCTTTGCACGTGTTGCCAGAGCCCCGGTGAATGTCGGCAAAACCTCGTGTCTCCGATGCTAGGGTTCGTGGAGGGATATTCGGCTCGAGTTTATCTTCGGCTGGCGAATTTTTCTCTCACCAAACATCCCAGCGGTGCCTCCAAAATGCCGCGCCCTCTGCTCCACAATCATTTATCAAAATAATAAAATATTAATCTTTTTACTTTTTTTTTTTAAACAGTGTATATTTTCTTTAATCTGCTTTTAACCTTTTTACCTGTGTAATCTGCTTTTCCAATCTTGTGTACAAAACACTTTTAATATAATATCAATCATTTTAACCTGTCACACTAGCTAATGGTGAGAAGCGGTGTGACAACTGGCTAAAATAACGTTATTTTAGGCAAAGTCTGCCTAAAAAAGTCTTCGAGAGACAAGAACAATAACGATTACTATCATTATTTTAAATGATTATTTAAATGGCTATTTTGTAGAGGGTCTAGCTGCAATATATTTTTAGCTCATCCCCTAAAATACACATGTCAATAACATGCCTAGAATCTCCAACCTCCCTTCATTTTTTCTGTTGAACATTTACTGAAGTAAAAAATAATGAATGTGCAATAACTTCTTCATGTCCACCCCAAATGACTATCGGAAAGCAGAAAGGCTTTGTGTGATCCGGCACAATGTGAGATTTACTTCTAATGCTAGTGTGTGCATGTTGCAGTTTATCTTTGCATTTATTGGGGTGATTTTAATTGCTTATATTTGTTTGGGTGCATATATTTTATTCTTGCATGTTTTTAAGTTAACTGTTGCCGGCAGCCCAAACACGCAACCTTTCCCCACCAATGACAACATAATGGTCTTGCAATCAGCGCACATGCGGTGTGGCGGGACATTTGGTGGGAGAATATAAAAACAGGCGAACAGCATGACCAGGGGGACCATTGCACAGGGCAGAACCATTGCACGGCAGGAGAGGAGGACGAGTGGACGGCAGGAGAAGACGCGGTGTACACGGAGGATCCGAGGACGCGATACAGCCAACGGACATAACTCCAGGAGCAGAGGGACCACTACAGAGCAGAATCATCGCAGGCACAGAGGAAACTCTGCTTCCGATGTGAGTATTGTTAACCCTTGTATGGTGTTCGGCTCTGTGAGGCCCGTTTTCAGTTTTTTTCTAAATAAAAATTAAACAATTAATTATTTTTTTAACCTGAAATTCATAATCTTTGGCTTATTTTCTGTGAAGAACATAAATCCGAACAAATTTTCAGTGACCGCTTACTGCAATTCCCTCCACGCATTTACATTACATACAAGGTGTTCGGGTCCACTGGACCCAGGTCTAATAAAAGTGTTGAAAGTGTAGGTTCAGTGTTCCTACACTCTGTCTTTCTCCTTTCTGGTGCTGCTGTTTTCTTTCCCTTGCCCTCCTGCTTCTGCACAAAGTTGCAACATTGTTGAAAATTCAACTATCAACACTGTCTGCTCTTACATTCCCGCACATTTTACCCTCTCTTGCGGGAACCAAGCTTTATTTTCTCATACCCTGTCCCACCTGCAAATTAGGGGCATAATACTATAAATAAGACTTTGCCAGTGTGGTTCCTTATGACAACTGATCAAGATGGCCAAAAGATCATCTGCTGTGAGGGCCTTCCTATTGATTTTGGAAGAGAGAGGAGCTTCTGATGATGATGTCGAGGAAGAGGTTTCAGAATATGAGGATCAAAAAAAAAAATCAGAGTCTGACAGTGACTTTGAAGAAGAGGATGAGGTTGAGTATCATTTAGTAACAAAACGAAGACGAGTACCCCATCAGCAGTCAGGTTCAGGACCAGAGCAAGCCCACCAGACAGCAAGTGAAGAAATATGGATGTAAAAAAATTGTGAAATTCAATGGTCTTTTTGCCCAAGAAATGAGCCACTCTGCTGAGCTGCTAATGTGATAAGGATGCAACCAGGGCCAACATGGCTGGCAGTTCCTTATGTGCAGGACATCAAGTCTTCATTTGAGCTTTTCATCTCAGATTCCATTCAGAAAATGTTTCTGGATTGCAGTAACCTAGAAGAATTGCATGTTTTTGGGGAGAAGTGGAAGGAGATGGACCAAATTGATTTACAGGCCTACTTTCGGGTTCTTATTGCTGGAGTTTTCAGGTCCAAAGGGGAATCCACAGAATCGCTGTGGGATGAGAAAGGAGGGGTGGATAACATTGACAAGCTGGTGACTGCCTACAGCTGCAAAAGGAGGACCCTGCGCTGGCCTCTGGTGATATTCTTTGACATGGTGGACATCTTAGCATACAACTTCTTTGTCACCTGGATGGCAGTGAACAAAGAGTGGAATAGGGGGAAGCTCCAGAGAAGACGCCTCTTTCTTGAGGAACTGGGAAAGGCACGGGTGAGACCTAAAATCCTCAGAAGACAATGTGTTCCAAGAACACCAGCTTCTGCAGCCATCATGAGACAAATTCAGGAGGAGAATGTTGGCGCCCCATCCACCCGACCTACAGAAACCCATCTGCCGAGCCTGAAGTAAGTGTGTGATGCTGTTGCAGTAAATGTCTGACATTTATGCCTTGCAAGAGAGAGAGAAGTGTTAGTAGCATTTCTGAATGTTTCGACTAGGTTGTGGCCAGCAGCAACAAAAACAAGCGCTGCGAAGTCTGTGGACCCATGTTGGACAGGAAAACTCAATACACATGCAGCAAGTTTAAGAAATACATATGCAACCCACACACAGTAAAACTCTGCTCCTCATATTATGGATAGGCTGGTGTAAACAGGCAAAGAATTCAGGGGAGCTTGAGTGTTGAGACTGATGTTTTCACTCTATGTGTTCAACTTGTGCTATGTGAAATGTTATATGAGTTATATGCCTAATGAAGTACAAATAAAGAAAAATCAATAGTTTTAAAACATATTGCTTCATTTGTAAATGTGTTGTCTTTCCACTTACTCCACTTGATTATTACTGATTTTTTTTTTCTTAAAAAAAAAACGAGAAGCACATTAATTCATCAATGTGATCTAACAAGGGTAAAGGGGAAAAGTAACCATGTTTGCTGTTCATATGGGTTGTATTTGGGATGAAGTAAACATTTGTTGAGTAATTTAACATAAAATTATCTGTTAGTGTTTATTTGGAAAGCCAAAACTCTAGCGGGTCCACCAGACCAATGAACACTGGCTGAGTAACACAAATACGAACACCACACAGGGGTTAAGTAGTGGCGCTTCAATTACATCGCTTGGCAGTTAGTGCGTCGTCGTGCGCTCAACACTGGCTGGTGTCGTGTGTTGTGGGTCCAGGAACGCGGGTTGCAAGAAGTACGACGCAGGTGCGCGAACGCCGTTTGGACGGCTCGGACGGCAGAGAGACGAGTGGCCGACACGAGAGGACGGGGACGAGAAGGGCTGGACCCGGTCCAGAAGAGAAGGGCACCACGACGCGATAGACAAGCAGCGGTGTAGTGGGAAACTTGTGCGCTGTGAATCGGACCGGCTAGCCAAGAGGATCAGTCAGGGACATAGACTGCTGCCTTTTATATTTTTAAAAATCTTTTTAAATATTTTATTTGTTAATTGCTGGTACCATTTTAATTGTATTGAAACTTGGTTTTTAACAGTTGCTCTCTTTCATCCTTTTATTTCAGTCTGTTTTAAGTAAACCGACTATTTATTGATCTCCAAATTCCAACACCTACCATACCTCGAGTCCATGTGACATTTTCTGACATTTTCTACCGTAGACCCGGTCCCTACAATGACTGTGATGAGAGAGGTAGGCCAATTTGTCACAATTGCAGAGGAGCAGGTCACATAGCTCGGTAATATAGGGCCACAGCACCACCCGAGCAAGCTTTAAACAAGCTACCCCTGCTGCTGAGGTCCGAGTAGCATAGCTCGCCAACACATCAGCACCATCCAGGACCACAGCATTTGTAGGTCAATGCCCCACCATACAAGGAATTGCTCTTAAAGGTCTTTTAAAATACAGGATCCCGAGAAACATTAATGGCAGAGAGCTTATTTAATGCACACTTTACTGAAGCTAAGCTTGGTAAGGCACACATTATGGTCCGTTTGGCGGCAGCAAATGGGCTTGAAATACCCTACATCGGTTATGCCATACTTGATCTTAAAGTGGAAGGTGTCAAGGTCTCTGAAAAAGGAGTTGTGATTGTGGAAGACCAAAATTGTACACATCAATTTTTTCATTTTTGACATGAATGTAATCTAGTACAGCACCAGATTCCCACTGGAGACTCTTCCCCCGTCAGGGAGAGGTACCGGCCCATTCCCCCTCTGTTGTACAAGGAAGTGAAGTCTCTTCTTTCAGGTATGCTTGAACAAGGGGTGATAAAGGAAAGTTGTAGTCCGTGGGATGCACCCACAGTTTTGATACGGAAAAAAGATGGTAGTTGGCGCTTTTGTGTCGATTACAGAAGGTTATACGCAATTACACATAAAGACGCCTTTCCATTGCCCAGGATAGAGACGACACTAACCGGCTTGAGTAAATCTCAGTGGTTTTCGACATTAGATCTTGCCAGTGGATACTGGCAAGTTGAGATGCACCCAGATGTTCGTGAAAAGACCGCATTCACAACACCACTTGGACTGTTTGAGTTTGAGCGCATGCCATTTGGCTTATGTAACGCGCCAGCTACGTTTCAACGGCTTATGCAGCAATGTTTGAATGGTCAAATAGCAGAGATTTTGTTGGTTTACCTAGATGACATATTCATATACTCCCCTAAGTTCTCCTCTCATTTACAACATCTGGATCAAGCTTTTGAGCGCTTGAGGCGACATGGACTTAAGATCAGAGCAGACAAGTGCAAGCTCCTGCAATGTGAGGTGACCTTTCTTGGACATACTATGGACTGCAGTGGGGTGAGGCCAGACCCAGGTAAAATTCAGGCAGTACAAGACTGGCCAGCCCCAACCACAGTCAAGGAAGTGAGGGCCTTCCTGGGACTGGCGGGCTATTATAGGCGCCAATTGGCTGGGTTCGCAAAAATAGCACGTCCCCTGAACTTACTTTTAATTGGTATCCCTGCTAACAAAAGAACACAGGCACGTAAAGTACTGTGGACACCGGAACCCCAATTGTTGTTAGAGACTTTAAAAACTGCTTTAACATCTGCACCTGTCCTAGCATGCGCACAGTATGACCAGCCCTTCATAGTGTACACTGATGCAAGTAACCAGGGACTTGGAGCAGTTTTAGCCCAGGTACAAGAAGGAATTGAATGTGTCAAAGCTTATGCTAGTAGAAGCCCAATTCCTACAGAGGGTCACTGTGGGTCAGTCCGCCCTCAGCCAACTTCTGCAGTTGTAGAGGTGAACCCCAGTGGGTGAGATTGGAAGGAAGCTCAAGCACTTGACCCGGATATCCAAAGCGTGAGGGCATATGTGGAATGGGAAAGGTTCCCTAAGAGTGTAGAACACCTGTATCTGTCTCAGCCAGCCCAGAAGCTACTGCAACATTGGAAGAAGCTGGTGGTGCGAGATGAGGTGCTGTTTCGGGTTGTTACCAATAGAGACACCCTGTAGGAGTACCCCCAGATTGTGTGCCACACTCGGAAGCGTGAGGAAGTCTGGAGGAAGACCCATGAGGTTATTGAGAATTGTGAACTCCAGATGCTTAGTTATACAATGCGTCTTCAGTCACATGAGGATAGCCAAAAGTGTACCAAAACATGTCCTGTTAGGGAGAAGTTTCCAGGAAAGTACGTGCGTAGTGTGGTGTGCCAATAAGTGTACAAAAACATGTACTGTTATGGAAAGGATTCCAGGAAAGTACGTGCGGATTGTGGTGTGCCAGAAGTGTATAAAAGAGAAGTGCGAATAAACGGGGGGCCCTTTTTCCTCTTCTACTGATGTGGTGTGTTTGGCTTTATTATTCTCCATGACGTATTGGCGTTGTCGGCAGGATTTGGAAGAGATGACGTTGATGCCCGTCGCTCCTCGGCTGCACCAAGTTTCAAACCAACGGCCGTTAAAAACAGGTAAGAGTTACTTACCAATTTGGTTTGACAACGTAGTGTAGCCCGGGAGTGCTTCATGAGCATTAATGCTAAAATTTCTCCTAAAGAGAACCTCATCATTTTGTGTATTAATACCACAGACATAGAGAGGCGGAAAGTCCACTCACACAAAGTATTTCTCCCCACGGGGCAGAGTCCCAAATTAGGAACGTAAGGGAGAACTTTTGTGTGTTTTAAAGAAAACGGGCTCGAGTCCAGCATTGGCTATCACAAGTAAGAGGTCAAAAGTAGAGAACAGTAGAGCAGAAGGCTCTTGCCGGCTGTGTGTGTGTGAGAAGAAGAGCGAAAATAACTGCAGTTCTCTTAGCCCGGGAGATTACTTGAGTGAAGAAATAGAGGCTCCAGAGATGAGAGCTTGACTGTACCGGTAAAAGTACCAGTTGTAGCGATAGAGTTTCGCTACTTAGTCAGTTGCACGCCAAGTTTGTGGGCGACTTCCACTTGCAAAGGGAAGCACCGACCATAGGACCTGTGGCTGAGCCTATTAATATAATAATATACGTATATCTAATTCACGTCTTGTATGAGGAACGGGGCGTTATAAGATTATGCATATTTTAATTGCAGCTTGACAATTCTTCATGTGTACTTGGTGACGCAACCCTCAAAAGTTGTGCAGTCCTATGAGCGGCCCGAATAATTATGGATACATTAATGCAACTAAACAACTGAAAGAGCGAGGTGTTGAGCAATCAATTGGATGGTTTATATTGTGTGAGTGAGGTGCACAAAATTGTTTGTCTTGTCTCTGTTTGAATGGTCCCTCTGGTTTATTTTGGAAGCTGGTAAAAAGGTTAATTTAAACGTAACGGTAGAACAAACAGATATGTCAGGTTCTGTACTTATCATTGGGGAATTGTGTTGAACTCATGTTGAATTTGGCAAAGAAATGAGTTTTTGTGCTGAAGTGAACGTGTGGTGTACAGTGAAGGGGAGCTTGGGTGTGATTTTGTGTGTGCGCAGCAGACATTGAAAGCATGTCACTGAAAATTATTGAGTGTCGTGTATTTTGACTTTGTAGCTTGTACTGATGTGAATGTAATGAATGTTTTGTGGGCTGCGTTCCTGTTGAGATTCTAGAAGGACCGTGGGGGACCACAGAGAAGTCAAAACTTTGTCACAAACGTTGGCTGCTCAGTGGTGAAAGTTATTAACTATTTAAAGGAAAGCTGTGACAGTCGAGCAGAGAGAAAAATCATTTACATTTTTATGTGTGATAAGTCCTACTAGATTCCGGTCGAATAATTTGCAAACTTATTGAATCTTGTTAAGCTGTGTGACTGTGACACTGACCGGAAGCAAACTGAACACTTAAAGGAACTGCAAGCCAGGGAGTACAGGGGGAGTGACTAAACCTCTCCCGCAGAGTGTCGAGGACTAAGGCTTGTGGAAGAAGGGGTTTTATTTTTTAGGGTGAGTGGTGTGTTTTGTCATGACAATTACTCCAGTAATGATCTTAGTGTTAAAATACCCAACCAAAAAAACTGACATTGAGTTGCTTTCAAAAAAGTAGGAAAAAACGCACTAAAAGCTTAAGTTCAAGCTGGCCGGAAGGTGGAACATTTGATGTGAGTCTGTGTGACGATATGGAAGTACGAATTAAGGATCATAAATCAACAGTTGAAAAACGAAAAAAGAATTGGAGATCGTACAGTTGTTTAAAGAAGAAGGTGAAATGTTTAGAAAAGCTATAAAAAATAATTGTGAACTACTCAAAACTAAAGGGGAAGAAGGAGTTAAATAAAAAAAACAAAATATGACCTTCGATCCGTTTACTGCAAGTGCTCCATCTGGCCTTTACCCGTCCAGCAACAGTCGACATAACAGGAGATGTTGAATTCGATGATGATAGACAAGCTCAAGTTTCACCAGTTGAATGGGTGCCAAACCCACCACAATACTGCAGCACAAACAGTAAGGGCGCCAAGCCAAAGAAGTCAAAAGTAATGGATTGTTATGCAAACAAAGACCACGCTCTTAAAGAGATGACTAAAAAAGATGGACACTCATATTGGCTTAACCTGGAGCACTCAGGTTTGGATGGAAAAAGGGAAAGAACTAAAATACAAGAGCTTGAGGATGAGATAAATGTACTCAATGAGGAATATGTACAAAGTATGAGCATGGAGGAAAAGCAGGAAGGGAGAAAATATAGAGTAGTTGAAAGACCTAGTAGTATGCTACCAGGGAGAAGAAAGATAAGCTATTCTGGAATAATGCAAAAGGGAGAAGAGAGGGAAGTATTTGGGGGAAGTCTTACGTTTGCAACAAATGACAAGGAAAACAGAAAGTATGACCTCAGATACAGACCTGCCATAAAACCTCCAGATAGGTATACTGATCCGGCTTACCAATTACTGATATTGATAAAAGGAATGCAGGGACAGTACATTCCGTTGCAAACACTTGATCTTGAGGGGTTGATCGCCAGGCTGCCTGGTATCCATGGGGGGGCCGGCAAATGGATAAGGGCATTTGGGGAAGAAACGGTGGGCAAAATACTGGCGCTCGGAGATATCAAGGCTGTGTGGGCACGAGTGTTGGGAATACCAACAATGGAGAATGTGCTATACCTGTTACACTCCTCTGTGACATAGGCGGGTTGGTCTGATCTTCCACTCATTGCTCTGTGTTGTGTACCCTCTGCAGACATTGGCCAGCCGTGAGTCAGGTGGTTCCTCTACATCAGTCGCACCTGTTTTCAATCCGGCTCCACCTCCTTTTATACCTGGGATTGCTGCTAGAGGGTACTGGATTATTTTTCCATGGTTGGTACCCCTGCCACACCGCTGTCGCCTGTGTCCCCTTCGCGCTACGATTACTTGTGTAGATTCTGTTAGTTTGGCCTGTGTTTCCACCCTTCTGTTAGTTTAGTAGTTTGCCTGACCCGCAGGTAGTTTTTTGTTATGCACCGACGCTTTACGTCTTGAACTGCTCTGTCTGTAAATCCACGAAGTAAAGATACTTACCAGACCTGCACGGCCTCGTCTCCGCATCTTGGGAACCATCCCTCCTGCTCCGACGCTCTCGCGTGACATAATAATCCAGTCAACACCATGGATCCCGCGGAGAATGAACAGCTTCGTTTCGCCCTCAAGGCCCAGGGCCAAACAATCAGCCTCCATGAGCAGACGCTGGAGGATCTCTCCACGTTGGTCCGCGACATGCACGCCCGGATTACTTCCGTCCCGTTCTCGGCCACGGCAGAGCCCTTACCGCCACAGACCACGGCCCCATCGGCTCTTCAGTTGGTGAATCCCCTTCCACGGGAGCCCAACATCCCGCACCCGACAAGGTATGAGGGGGACTTTGGCGGCTGCAGGCTATTTTTACATCAATGCCTCCTCGTGTTTAACCAACAGAGCCACACTTATTCCTCTGACTCCGCCAAAGTGGCATATATTATTGGCTTGCTGGCAGGTCGCGCCGCCAAATGGGCAATGGTGGTATGCGAGAGCAAGCCCGAACTGCTTTCCAGTTTACCTCTTTTTGTGGAAGAGCTGAAGAGTGTGTTCGACCATCCTCTCAGGGAACGAGAGGCAGGATTGCGCCTCTTGGCCGTACGCCAAGGTGCGAGCTCGGTAGCGGACCACTCCATCACATTCCGCATCTTAGCGGCAGAGAGCGGCTGGTGTGAGACGTCCCTACGATGTGTGTTTTTGGCCAGCCTCAGTTCTCGTCTGCAGGATGAGTTGGCGTCCCGGGACGAGACGCGGACTCTGGAGGAACTGATCTCTCTCTCCATCCGGCTGGACAACCGTCTGCGGGAGCGTGACCATCAGCGAGGAGTGAACCCGCCTCAGCCCCCGAGTCTGCTTCCGAGACGCCGAGATGAGACACTCCCCTTTTCGCCTCCACCGCCGCTCGCGCCGTTGGAGGTTCCTGGAGAGGTGGTTCCAATGCAGCTGGGGGCCAGTCATCTGTCAGCGGAGGAGAGAATTCGCCGAGTGCGGCTCCGCCTCTGCCTCTACTGTGGTTCGGCGGATCATCTCATCTCCCGCTGCTCCATCCGGCGCACCCCGCGACGGCCTGCTTCGACGAAGGGTTCAGGTGACGGGCTTCCTCCTCCTTCTCCGACATCTTCGCCATCGGTGGGCCGTCTGCAAGTGGAGGGTACGTTGTCGTGGGAGGGAGGGGTTCGCCGGTCTGTCTGTGCCCTTGTGGACTCGGGCGCAGACGAGAACTTTATTGACTGTGACTTGGTAAAGAAACTTAATATCCCTACGGTTCTTGTTGAGAGATGTAGGAATGTGCGTTCTCTTGATGGTCGCCATTTAGCGTCCATAACTCACCAGACACGTTCTATTACTCTCTCTCTGTCCGGTAACCACCAAGAGTCCATTCGTTTTTTTGTTATTCCCTCACGTTCGGCTCCGGTTGTTCTTGGTCTTCCCTGGTTGCACCAACATAGCCCTTTAATTGATTGGTCCCTATTCAAGATCTCTAGTTGGAGCACATTTTGTCATTCGCACTGTCTACGCTCGGCCTCTTCCGCTAGCTGTCGTTCTATATCGCCTCCAGTCGCTCCGGATCTTTCACTGGTTCCGGAGGAGTATCACTCTGTTGGGGAGGTGTTTAGTAAAGACCATGCCATGTTGCTTCCCCCCCACCGTCCCTATGATTGCGCCATAGACCTCTTGCCCGGTGCACCACTCCCGTCATCCAGACTGTATAACATTTCTCAACCAGAACAGAGGGCCCTTGAGGAGTACATCTCCTCCTCTCTCGCTGCAGGTCATATTCGGTCTTCCTCCTCTCCTTTGGCGGCAGGATTTTTTTTTGTCCAGAAGAAGGACGGCTCCTTGCGCCCATGTATTGATTTCCGATCCCTTAATTCTATTACGGTGAAAAATAAGTATCCTTTGCCCCTCTTAGATTCCGCCTTCACCCCGCTTCACAATGCTGTCATTTTTACTAAGTTGGACTTACGTAATGCTTATCACCTCATCCGCATCCGCAACGGAGATGAGTGGAAGACCGCCTTTAACACACCGCTAGGGCATTTTGAGTATTGTGTGATGCCTTTTGGGCTTACTAACGCCCCGGCGGTTTTTCAGCACCTTATTAATGACATCCTCCGCGATATGATTGGTCAGTTTGTTTTTGTTTACTTGGATGACATTCTCATTTTCTCTTCCTCTTTGGAACTTCACCAGCAGCATGTGCGTCGCGTTCTCCAGAGACTGCTGGAGAATCGGCTGTATGTCAAGGCAGAGAAGTGTGTCTTTCACTCACCGTCGGTGTCCTTTCTGGGTTTTATTGTGGGGAGGGGTCAACTTCAACCCGACCCGGTCAAGATTCAGGCGGTGGTTGGTTGGCCCACTCCCACATCTAGAAAGCTGCTGCAGAGGTTCTTGGGCTTCGCCAATTTTTACCGGCGATTCATTCGGAATTTTAGTAAAGTGGCTGACCCACTAAACAAGCTAACATCTGCTAAGGTTCCGTTTGAATGGTCGCCGGGGGCTGATCGGGCGTTCCGGCGGCTCAAATCTCTTTTCACCTCGGCACCGGTTCTTGTCCACCCTGATCCTTCTCTCCCTTTCTTTGTTGAGGTTGATGCTTCCGAGACCGGGGTTGGGGCCGTGCTCTCCCAGCATTCCAGTACCGACCAGAGGCTGCACCCCTGCGCGTTTTTTTCCAGGCGTCTCACACCCGCGGAACGCAATTATGATGTTGGCAATCGGGAGCTGTTGGCGGTGGTTCTGGCCTTGCAGGAGTGGAGGCACTGGTTGGAGGGGGCGGCTTGTCCTTTTGTGATATACACGGACCACAGGAACCTCGCATACATCCGTTCTGCTAGACGTCTCAACCCTCGTCAGGCTCGGTGGGCCCTGTTTCTGGCCAGATTTGATTTTACACTCACCTATCGTCCGGGCTCATTCAATGGCAAACCGGATGCCCTCTCCAGGATACATGCTCCACAAGGGGAGGATCCCTCCCCTGAACCCATCATTCCCCAGTCCCGTGTCTTGGGGGGTCTCCAGTGGGAGGTCGAGAGGCGAGTGACCGAGGCCAGTAGGGACACCCCTACCCCTGCTGGGTGCCCTACGGGGAGGTTGTTCGTTCCACGGACCCTCCGTTCAGAAGTGTTGACTTGGGCCCATTGCTCCAAGATTGCTTGCCATCCCGGGGCCAGACGCACCGCTTTTCTTCTCGCTCAGCGGTTTTGGTGGCCTTCACTTCACGCCGACACCAGGAGCTATGTGGCGGCCTGCTCCGTTTGTGCTAGGAGTAAGTCATCCAACCAGCCGCCGGCAGGGTTGCTCCAGCCGCTTCCCATTCCCTCCCGCCCGTGGTCGCACATTTCCATGGACTTTGTTACGGGGCTACCAGCATCTAGGGGGTTCACCACTGTGCTCACCATTGTAGACAGGTTTTCCAAATTCACGCACTTTGTTCCCCTCCGCAGACTACCTTCCGCCATGGAGACGGCTAAACTTTTGGTCCAGCACGTGATTCGGCTCCATGGCATACCGGTCGACGTGGTGTCGGACAGGGGACCTCAGTTTGTCGCGGCTACCTGGAAGGCCTTTTGCAGGTCGCTGGGGGCTTCTGTGAGTCTCTCCTCAGGCTACCACCCTCAGTCCAACGGCCAGACGGAGCGGGCTAATCAGGACTTGGAATCGGCCTTGAGGTGCGTGTGCCATTTGCACCCTACATCCTGGGCCCGTGACCTACCCTGGGTTGAATATGCCCATAATACGCTGGTGTGTTCGTCTACTGGTCTCTCCCCCTTTCATGTGGTTCATGGCTTCCAGCCGCCACTGTTTCTCGCCCAGGAGTCAACGTCTGCGGTGAAATCGGTAGCTGCCCTCCTTCGTCGGGTCCATCGGGTTTGGCGGGACACACGGGCTGCCTTATCCCGCACCGCAATGCGTAATCAGAGACTGGCAGATCGCCACCGAAGGCCTGCACCAGATTACCAACCTGGGCAGAAGGTTTGGTTGTCATCTCGGGACTTGTCGCTAGCAGGGGAATCTAAGAAACTGGGCCCCAGATTTATCGGACCATATAAGGTGGTGCGGTGGGTGAACCCATCGTCGGTAAGGCTTGCGCTGCCCTCCTCTCTCAGGAATTACCCAGTCTTTCATGTGTCCCGACTTAAACCTGTGGTGTCCAGTGACCTCTGCCTGCCACCGGTGCCTCCTCCTCCGCGCGTGGTCGATGGCCATCCGGCCTACACAGCTAGGACCATATTGGATGCCAGGAGACGGGGTAGGGGAGTACAGTATCTCATCGACTGGGAGGGTTACGGTCCTGAGGACCGCTCGTGGATTTCTCGTTCGCTTATCCTTGACCCCGCCCTCATTTCAGAGTTTTACGAACGATTTCCTAACAAGCCGGGGGGCCCGCCGGGTGGCGCTCGTTGAGTTGGGGGGGGGGAATACTGTCACACTCCTCTGTGACATAGGCGGGTTGGTCTGATCTTCCACTCATTGCTCTGTGTTGTGTACCCTCTGCAGACATTGGCCAGCCGTGAGTCAGGTGGTTCCTCTACATCAGTCGCACCTGTTTTCAATCCGGCTCCACCTCCTTTTATACCTGGGATTGCTGCTAGAGGGTACTGGATTATTTCTCCATGGTTGGTACCCCTGCCACACCGCTGTCGCCTGTGTCCCCTTCGCGCTACGATTACTTGTGTAGATTCTGTTAGTTTGGCCTGTGTTTCCACCCTTCTGTTAGTTTAGTAGTTTGCCTGACCCGCAGGTAGTTTTTTGTTATGCACCGACGCTTTACGTCTTGAACTGCTCTGTCTGTAAATCCACGAAGTAAAGATACTTACCAGACCTGCACGGCCTCGTCTCCGCATCTTGGGAACCATCCCTCCTGCTCCGACGCTCTCGCGTGACAATACCTAAGTGGACACAGGTGGATGCAGAACACTGAAGATGACGGAGTTGAATTTAATCGCAGAGACTTGTGGGGGACACTGCGAAGGGAGTATCCCATCAAGATTGACCCCAAGGCTTTAAAGGGGCAACCACCAAGAAAAGTCGCCCAGCTGCAACTTGGGGAATTGTCAACCAAAAACAAAAAGAAAGTCCAAGCCACAGTTGTGAAAGAAAAGCCAAGCGTGGAGGCACCAGTTTTACCACCTCCAGCTCCACCTCCACCTCCAGCACCGCCACTTCAAACGCCACCAGTAATCAATGTGTATGCTCAGCAGCCGAGAGCAGGCCAGGTCCGACAAGTGACGAGGCAGCCTCAGATGACACAAAAAGACGGACTGAACCGGAGGTACCAGCAACAAGGCCCTCCGATGCAAGCCTTTCCCAAGTGCTGTTGGGGATGTCAACAATCTGGACACACCAGACAGAACTGTCCAACTAACCCATGGCCGGCACTTAATTGGGTCGAGGGAGGCTAAGGAGATCAACAACCTCAGTGTCAAGACCCAAATTCAAAACAAAAAACTTTTGGTCTTGTTAACCCATGGGGAGGTCCTGCAGGGGAATGTCAGATGCCAATAATAACAGCAATAACTAGAAACGAACTATTAGTTCGAGTCCAAATTGAAGGAAAACAAATACCAATGTTGGTCGACACTGGAGCAACCTGTACGTGTGTAGGTCAAAGTTATGCTTTACATCACCCCATGTCTGACAAATCTGTCAAAGCAGTAGGATTTTTGGGAAAACTTCAAACAATACCAATGACGGCTCCAGTGCGACTAACCTTGGAGGGGGAACCAATTACAGTGCTAGTTCTGGTATCTGAACAGATGCCGTTAAACCTGCTGCATTTTGTAACTTGATGCATTTTGTAAGTTCAATGTAAACATTTGGTCTACACCTGAAGGAGTGAAAGTTGACAAAGCAAGGGAAAATTGTCAAATGAACGTTCAGGCGCCAAAAGCAAAAGTATACTGGTTAGGAGATATATCAGAACCTGTGCTCCAGGTATTCCAAAAGTGGGAAAAATACATTATTGCACAACTTCCGAAAGCTACCAAACCATGGTCTGAGTACCATTGCACTGTTTATTATGATCCATTGGGGAGTAAAATATTCGAAGAAAAAGGGGAAAGACAAAATAAAAGCCTGAAAGTGCCTTTGACAACCCTGTGTCGCTCTGAAAGCATTTGTTAATAATATTTGCATATTTTCTTGTTGTTTATATATTAATGTGCAAAAGCATTATGTTTAGGCTGTAAATGTGTGATTTGTCGCTAAAAGTATTTTGTTTCATAGTATCTCGAAATAGTGTAACGATGACATCACATCCGCTTTGGTCATTTCCAGTTAGAACCTTGTGATCCCGTCTGCAAGCGTGACAGCATTGTAACACGCTCTGTTGATCCGTTGCCATCCTAGGTGCAGCATCATAGAGGCAATGCCGTAAGTTGATTATAAGATGTTTATTGTA
>QODF01000375.1:35836-50748 GCA_024372805.1 Oostethus manadensis | reverse complement strand
CGAGTCTGTATCTCTGACCATCAGCATCAAAATGCTGAAAACACAACCACTGGATTTATTTGGGAAGTTACGACAGTTCTACCAGGCTGCATATGTTAATATACAGGACATGTTATCCTGGACTTACATGGTCATGAGTGATGACGCTTCTATTGTAATGATATCTCATAGTACCCGAAACAGCAGGTAACATTCAAATACCTTTTTCCTCATTTATGGACTGAGATGGAAGCTTTTATTTATATCTTGATTGAAATAGATGCAGTTTTGAAAATTGCTCTGGTCCAAAGTTTAACGCCACATACGGACACACACAAACTTTTCGTGGGGGTCTCACTGCTTGAATTTTAAAGTCACCACATCCCCTTTTAAAAAACCCTTCTCTCTGTGTAAAGAGCTTTTGCATGTTAGTAGGGAGGATATTTTATTGGCTTTATATAAAAGTTGAGCAAAAACTAAATCAAAAGTGAAGAAGAGGAGATGTATATGAACTTGTATTGAAAAGTAGACCCACACAGGTGAAGGAACCGCCATGTTATCCTACTGCTACCATGTAAGAATTTTACGTGACGCGTCACACATGCGACAAGCGGTTCAGAGGGAGGAGGGGTTAAGACGCCAATCTGCACAAATTTAGAGGCAAATTCTAATTTATAATTATCGGGTTACATTATCGCTTGAATTTTTTCAGCATCAAAATCTGTGGTGCGACATCATAATTGCCATTACTATCGCTGACCTATTATTATTATTGTTGATCCTTACTTATTATGGATACAAATATTATTGTACTACAAACTAAAGTACTGAAAAGGATTTCCAGGCAACTTCTGTCAGCTTGTGACTCAGTTTAGGACGGTAACAAATAAGCAAGCAATGTCAGTGTCAGCAAAGGGCTCTTTGACTTCATAGTCACATGTAAAAGAGGCGAGGGCTGGAGGTACAGAGTCCATTGTTGCTGAACCAAATAGTTTCTGAGGTAAAAAGGGCAAAATGGGTTCAGAACCACAATGCTAATATCAGCGAGGCGCAGTCCCGTATAGAGGAGTTGGAGTCGAACTGCCTAGCAAAGAAAGACGTGTTGCTTGCCGAGGTGAAGGAGAAGGTTGTTATGCGAAACAAGATTGTTGATTTGGAGAGTCGATCTCGAAGAAACAACCTTCGGATCTATGGGGTGCCAGAAGAGCTAGAAGGGGCAAAGATAACCGAAAATGTGAACGCACCAGTGAAGGAGCACCTCGAGCTGCCGAGGGAAGTTGATCTACAAATTCAACGGGCCCACCGGGCACTCGGACCTACATCTAACACGCCGGCGCCTTCCGGGTCAATTATAGTTAACTTCCTACAGTTCGACGTGAAGGAGATGGTTCTACGGAGAGCGTGGCAGAAGAAGGTTACCCTCGGCGGCAGGCGACTCTACTTCGACAACCACTACGCTGCCGATATCCTGGAAAAGCGTAAAGAATATGGTCCGGTAAAGGCAGTTTTAAAGCAGAAAGGCATTCGTTTTCAAACTCCATACACGAAGATGCGGGTGCACTGGGAAGCAGGACTACAGATCTACGAGAGTGCGAGCGAGGCAGCCCGGGATTTGAGTAAACGAAGCATCGAGGTGATCGTAACGACGAGGGAGGACAGAGCAAAGGCGGCGGACGAGCAACCTGGGAGAGCTGTTGGCATGGAAGTGAGCCGGCATGGAGTATACTAGGGAGGAGCCCTCCAGTTTTGAAGGTTTTTTCCCTCCTCCTTCCAACAGGGAACAAGGGGGGTCGCTAGTGCCACCCTCTTTCATCGGATTCTCAGGTTTTTGTGTTTTCTTTCCGTTGTTTGGTTTTGTGTTTCTAAGGTTATAGGGCCAGGTATAGGGGGAATAGGGGGAATAGGTGCAATACATAACTAAAATAGTGTCTTTAAATGTGAACGGTCTAAACAACCCCATTAAGCGTCGTAAAGTCATGACAAAAATGCAGAAAGATAAGGCTCAAATAATCTTCCTTCCTCAGACTCATTTGTCACAGAAGGACAATGAAAAATTCAAAAGATTTGGATACCAAAATACTTTTTATAGCGTTTTTCAACAAAGTAGTAGAAGGGGCGTGACCACACTTGTATCTAACGCTGTGAGATTTGAATATACAAAAGTGATAAAGAGGGAAGATATGTTATGGTAGTTGGGAGATTAGAAGACCAGACTGTGACACTAGTTAACGTACATGCTCCACCAATGCCAGACGTCAGGTTTTTTAAGACTTTGTTTGATAAGATCATTTTGGAAATGGAGGGAATACTAATATGTGGGGGCGATTTTAACCTGGTGATGAATAATACGCTAGATACAAGAAACAGGACTACTACTAAACATCGTAAAACACTGTTTTGTGAATATGGTATGATAGATACATGGAGAGAGCTACACCCTACCAAAAGAGACTATACGCACTACTCAGCACCCAATAGAAGCTATGCGAGAATTGATTATTTCTTCAACTTAAAAAGTGATTTACGTCGAATACGAGAGTGTGAAATAGGAGTAGCAGATGTAGCAGACCATTGTGAGATATATCTAATGGTAGATCTGCAACCTGTTGTGAAAAATACACTATGGAGGTAAAGATTGGACTTCTGAAAAAAGACGTGATCAAATACAAAAGGAGAAAGGAAAAGTTATTCATAACTGAACAACAACATAAGAACACCCAGGACCCGGGACTTCTTTTGAAAATACCAAGAATACAAGGCAAACCTGGATAAAATATACAATATGGACGTGGAAAAAAAGTTCCGATTTATAAGACAGTCACACTACGAGGCTGGACCTAGAGCAACAAAATTACTGGCTGGGAGACTTAAGAAGTAACAGGCAGAGAGGACAATCTATAAGACCAGGCACCCAACTACGAATAAACTGACCTATGATACAAAAGAAATAAAAAATATATTATATAACTATTATCGTAACCTCTACAGCCAACCCCCCTTCAGCAAACACCGACCAGATGAGAACATTTTTGCAAACACTGGATTTGCCTGCAATAGGGGAAAAACAGAATGCTATTTTGACGGCATCTATTTCTAAACTGGAAATAGAGAAAGCCATCAAAAACCTCAAACCGAATAAATCTCCTGGTATTGATGGTCTACCATCTGAATGGTATAAGAAATTTGGAACGCAACTGGTACCTATATTACAATCATCCTTTAATTATACTATTTAGAATGGAGTATTACCACCGTCTTGGAACGAGGCCATGATTTCAGTTATTCCTAAAGGAAAGGACAACCAAAGTTGCTCAGGTTACAGACCCATTTCAGTGCTAAATGTCGATTATAAATTATACACATCAATAATAGCAAGAAGGTATGATAGCAAAATGACTGACATCATAGATGAGGACCAGACGGGTTTCATTAAAGGACGCCAGACCCATGACAGTATTAGGAGAACAATACACATTATTGACCATGTCAAACGTAATAACATTAAAGCCGCAGTAATAAGTCTTGACGCCGAAAAAGCCTTTGATAGTGTGAACTGGTCCTTTCTATTTCAGGTTCTTGAGATATTTGGGCTAAATGAGAAAGCAATTAAATGCATCAAAGCACTATACCAAAAACCGACTGCCCGAATAAAAATAAATGGAAGCTTAACTGACAGCATAGTGCTTCAGAGGTCCACTAGACAAGGCTGCTGTCTATCACCAGCCCTCTTCGCTATTTTTATTGAACCTTTAGCGCAGTCAGTTAGACAAAACACAGAACTAACCATTATACAGATTGGTGATGGCGAAAAACACATTATTTGCCTTTTTGCTGATGACGTTATCTGCTATATCGGGAATCCGGATTCAAACCTGCCAAAATTGATTGACCACCTAGAAATGTATGGTTTCTACTAAGGATATAATCTAAATCTAAAGAAAACACAGATATTACCACTTAACACACAAAAATAAAATACTTGGGGGTCAATCTAACCGGACACATGGTAGAAATATATAACGCTAACTATGCCATGGTTGATAACGCCATTTGTAACGACCTTCAAAGATGGGAGGCCCTCATACTTGAATTTTGTGCTAGAATTGAGACTGTAAAGATGATTATACTCCAAAGGCTCCAATATCTACTTAAGGCTTTGCCAATTAATATACCGGAAAAGCAGTTCAGATATTGGAATAAAATAGTCTCGAGATTCATATGGTACAATCAAAGACCAAGAGTGAAGTTTGAGACACTGCAATTGAGAAAAGAGAAAGGAGCCATGGGACTACCAAATTTCAAGGAATACTTTCACGCGGCTCAAATAAGAGCGGTAGTGAACTGGTGTGATGTAAATTTTGCAGCAAAATGGAAGGTATTGGAACGGAAGGTTTTTAGGAGGGAAACCCCAAGTGTCTTAGCAGACAGGAAAATTGATATTGGTAAACGTGACGGTATAGATGGTGTGACTCAGTTCACTCTAGAACTGTGGTTTAAACTAGTAAGAAGACTCAATTTAGAGGACGACCTTTGCCCACTCCGGTGGATAGCATATGACAAACGCTTCATCCCAAACAGCCTTGACGCGACGATCCTACAGTGGATTCCGAAAGGGATAACCGCAGTGTGTACAATAATAAAAAATGGAAAACTCATGAACTTTTAAGAACTTACACAAAGTTACACAAAAAAAACTAGAGAGAAACGATTTTTTTTTATACGATAACGATTTTTATAAGATAACATACACAGAAAGAGACATGGAATCATACAAACGGTGATTGGGGCATATGGATCAAAACAAAGCAAAATAGTATCCATGCTGTATCAAAGTCTAATGGAAGGGAAGGGGGACACTGAATACATTAAACAAAGGTGGGAAAAAGACCTTAAGATAAACATTACACAGACTGAATGGTCAGGTATGATTGTGGTTCAAGGTATCCACGACATCATCTCGTATATGGAGAGAACATTGCTGGAAAAATATAATTAGGTTCTTTATTACTCCGAAAATTCAACAAAAATACCTTAAGGTGGCACAGCCATGCTGGCGCCAGTGTGGGGCAGTAAATGTAAACCACACACATATCTTCTGGCTTTGTCCAAAAGTTACCCCCTTTTGGGAGAATATAGGCAAAACTATAGAAAACATTTTGAGCTACAGTGTAATTTTTACATGTGAGGTCTTGTACCTCGGCCTGAAGGTAGGAGAAGGTGTGTCAAGGAAAGATAGATACTTGTATAAAATTATGATGGCAGCATGTAAAAAAGCTATTACACGGAAATGGTTAAACCCGAGACCTCCGACGGTGGAAGACTGGTTCGGTACTATGAATACAATACATGACATGGAACTTTTAACCTACAGATTGCGAATTGAAGAAGATATATGCCAAGAAAAATGGACAAAATGGACACTGTTCACTGACAGAAGACAAAATAAGGACCCCTAGACCACGATTGATTTGCTTGATTTGAAAATGTACTTCCTGTGCCCTGGTTTGTGTGTGTGTGTTTGTGCTCTGTTAAAAGAAATTCAAAAAAATAATAGTTTTTTTCAAAAAAATCTATTTTGTATTACATTTATATATTATATATTATATACAATTATAACTAACATAATATCTATATCAAAACAGTTTGTTTTATTTATTCAAAACTGTTTTATTGTAACTATTACAGTATCTATTCTTTATACATCACTCACTATAGAGAGAAACATTGTATTTGGGTTCATTCTATCAGTGACTCCAATTTATTACTACTAAGCTCAGAAATATTTGCTGCCAAATCTGGTCCAACATTTACGAGAAATGATTGAAACTATTTACTATGTTATTCATATTGTAGATGGCTCTGTTCTCATCGACAAAACAATCTGGCTTTGCATTATTATTAGTATGACCTTTAATTACATTATTAAGTAATTCTCAAACCTTTTTAATATTATTTTGTTAATATTTAATAAATTGGCAGCTGTTGAGGGCATGTGTCCGGGCGACCTGGTTTTCAAATCTGATTCTTAGGACATGAAATGTTACCTCTCTGGTTGAGGAGGAACTCGAGCTCGTGCGAAAAGATGCTGGATAGACCTGGGAGACCCAAATGTGTAGCGATGGTGTGCTAGGAATATCTGGCAGTCTCCTGTTTGTCGAGTCTTCAACGCTCATCTCCGGCAGAGCTTCGCCTGCATCCCGGGGGAGGACAGGAATATCCATCTCCATTGCTGAGGCAGTCAGTCATAGTTGCGGCCAGTGGTGGTCGGTGCCAGTCGTGGCGGCAAGAACCAAACGCAATGGTGGACATGAGAAGTCAGGGCTGCCCTCAAGATGAAGAAGGAGTCCTATTGAACATGGATGGCTTGTGGGACTCCTGAAGCAGCTGACGGGTATCTGGAAATTCTTTTGTAGGGGGCAGGAACCTGGTTCGCAATGTCAGCAGTAAGTCAAACCTGTTTCCAGTGAACGTTGGCCTCTTCCAACTGCGGTTTGTCACAGATTATGTTTATAACCTTCATGGACAGAATTTCTAGGCACAGCCAAGGTATCGAGGGAGTCCAGTTTGGTGGCCTCTAGATCTTGTCTCTGCTATTTGCAGACAATGTGGTTCTGATGGCCTTATCAAGCTGTGACCTTCAGCGATTACTGGAGCAGTTTGCAGCTGAATGTGAAGCTTCTGGGTTAAGACTCAGCACTTCCAAATCTGGGTGGTTCTCAGTCGGAAACAGGTGGATTGTACCCTCCGGGTTGGGGAGTGAGGTCTTGCCCCAGGTGGAGGAGTTCAAGTATCTAGGGGTCTTGTTCACGTGTGAGGGAAGGTTGGAGTGTGAGGTCAACATACTGCAGCTTCTGCAATAATGCGGTTGCTGTATTGGACCGTCGTGGTGAACAAAGAGCAGAGCCGGAAGGCAAAGGAAGCGGCGGAAATGAACTTCTCCGTAGGGTGCCTGGACTTACCCTAAGAGTTCCAGCAATCCCGGAAGACTCAGAGTAGAGCCGCTGCTCCTTCACATTGAGACAATCGAGCTGAGGTGGCTCGGTACAGATTTGTTTTTATTGCGTAAAACTGTGACAGCAATAACACCAAATTAAAAGAACAGAAGGAATAAAGAGCTACCATTCACCAGATTGAGCCTGCAGGACTACTTTGTCTTTCAGAGAGGTGCGCCACACAAATATGCACATCAGCACTCAATGAGATCAGCAGAGCTTACCGTACCTGCACTCCCACATAGTATCAGCACAAAGTGGAACTGTGCATGGGAGAACTTAGACGGTGTGTTCAATAACCTTCAAACAAAGTGCGACAAATTCTCACTTGCATTTAAACATTAAAAAACTTGTTTGTTTTTTTTTTGTTTTGTTTTTTGCACCTATCTGTATCTTTTTGGTATAATAATAAATATATAAATATATACATATATACACACACACATGTTTACATGTATATATACATACATACATATACACATACTGTGCACATACACATATCCATGCAGTACATACATACATAGACACAGAAGCAGTGTGCATATATATGTATACACACATAAATACATACATACATACACATGTACTAATAATGATAAACATAAAAGAAAAACAACAAGAAAAGAAACAGAACCTCTTGAACAATGACCATCNTTTGACAATCTTTCGATTGGCGTCGGATTGCCTTGTCTGTGGGATTTGCGTGCACGTATGCGCTGCCGCTACCCGTCATATGTAGTTGTCTTTATCCACCTCCCTGGCTGTTGGCGAGAGTGTTATCCTGCGCCTTAATCGTTCGTTATAAAATGCTGCGTGTCATTGGCCACTGGGTTGCGCATGCCCGGTCTCCGGCGTCCTGCGTTTCCAGCTGAAGCGCCCGTGGTGACGAGTCTCCCCTTCTGGGATCCCCTTATTGTTGCACTGCTGGATAAACAGGTCTGCTGCTGCGGGTCCGTTAACGAGGCCGCTGCAACTTTTAGAATATTTCTTTTTTTGTTTGTTTGTTTTGTATTTTCCTTTGTGTGAAAGTTGCGCGTGTGACGTTTTAGACAATTGTAAAAGGGGTATTTTATAGTAACAAAATAAATTTTGTAACTTTTCTAAATTATAAATAAATGTAATTTAAATTTATTTTGTTTTGTCTGTCATCCCTCTCAGTTCAACAAACCTGTGTGTCTTTGGCGGAGCAAAATTCTGATTTGTTACAATTGAGGTTCCCTGAACCCTGAATTCTTCCTTTTGGGTCAGCTGTTCAGTACCGCTCGCCGCCACAATAATAATAAATATATACATATATACACACACACACACATATTTACATGTATATATATATACATACATACATATACACATACTGTGCACATACACATATCCATGCAGTACATACATAAGTAGACACAGAAGCAGTGTGCATATATATGTATACACACATAAATACATACATACATACACATGTACTAATAATGATAAACATAAAAGAAAAACAAGAAAAGAAACAGAACCTCTTGAACAATGACCATCCAGATGACACGTGCAACAAATCTACATTAAATCTACATTACTCTGCAGTGACAGGATAACCGCATCAGAGTGAAACAGAGTGAGGAGATGTTCGTGGTGAACACAGCCATGCATCCCAAACCACACTCCCTCCAAAAGCGAGGTTCCGACTAGGAAGACGCCGGAGCACAGCAACCCAGCAGGCTCCCCAGCAGGCTCTGCCCAACCCCGCCCCCCAAGAGGCAACCGCGAGTCCACTCCGAAGGGGTGCAAGGCCGGACGCCACTCGGCAGCTGATCAAGGGCCACAGGGGGCCACATTTGCCCCCGGGCCCAGAAGCCACCCACCACCCCGTGAGCTCCAGGCCGCCCCAGACACAACTGCAGCAGGGCCATCGCCCTCCCCAACGCCAGAGGCAGGCGCCCGTAGATCCCCCCCACACACACACAGACAGGGCCCCGTCTACCCCACCCCCAGTGATCACACACCCCAGCCCCAGCACCCACACCAAACCCTGTTCCCCCACTCACACATGCAACACGCATACACCCACACACCTACATTTTCACATATGCACCTGGATGTGCCACCCCCCCCAATGCACCGCGAGCTCCCTCGAGACACGGGGCCTTTCCACCGTACTAGGCCGCCGGTAATCCCATTATGCACACACACACACATGCACACACACGCACGCACGCACACACCCATGCCTGCACGCACACACCCATGCCTGCACGCACACACCCACACCCACACACGACTGCATTTCTCCCAGCACTGCTGCCGACTGAGACCTGGAGCCAAAACAACCACTGCCCCCAACTGCCCCCCGCCCCAGTAGGCGTCCTTGGGGGTGTTTCTAACTGTATGTTATTTTAAAAAAAAATAATGGCCCATATTTACAAAATGGATCCCTTTCACATAAAATTTGATGTACAGTACATTGTGGTTGCGAATCGAATTATATTGTATAATATTTTTGCATATATATTTACATCCTTACTTATTATTAAAAAAAAACTTCTTTCTACCTGCATTAAGTTAACTATGTACAAAAAGGCAACTGACTGCCCTAATAATATATTATATAGGTGACAATGAAGAAGAAAAAAACTATGCTTTACATGCATATGTAATTAAGTTTTGCGTGTGTTCCTGCTTTCAGCTGGTTTGGCAACCCTGCCTCGGTGTGCAATTTTGTTCCACCTTGTCAACTAATAATTTCCTTTAATTGTGATCTCAGTACATCATTTCTGAGAAGAGGCAGAATGTCTGGTTGGGGCAGAATGTTTGCAACAACAGATAACACAGACCACACGCGATGACATTCAAGGCTGGTGAGGCTACTTTGGGGTTGACAAGTTCAAAGGGTTTCGACCGAGCTCTGAACAAGATCCTAACAGGGACTAAAAGGTCACGTGACGAAAGGGGGCGTGTTTACAGAGTTTGGTGGCCGCCATTTTTTTCCACCGCAAGAAACACAAATCGGGGAGAAGGTAAGCTTGAAACCTTTATTAATACTCATAAAGGTAACGCAGGACATAAGCCGAATGTTTAACGGTCTGACAAAACATCCATAATGTTACTTTTTCTGCTTTGTCACTATGATATTTTGGTGATATTACAACTTTCGTTTTACGTAGCCGCTTTTCTAACGGAGCTTCTGACTGTGGACGTATCCTCGCCATTGATAAAAAGTTTAGCGGCAGCCATATTTTCACCGCAAGTAACGTAAAATCAGGGACAACGTAAGCTTGAAAACTTGATTAATATACTTAAAGCCAACACCAGACATAAGCCGAATGTTTAACCGTGTGACAAAACATTGTTAACGTTTCATTTGCCGCCCTGTCAGTGTGATATTTATTGTATATTACAAGGTTTGTGTTACGTAGCCGCTTTTCTAACGGAGCTTCTGACTGTGGACGTATCCTTGCTATTGATATTACAGAATCGGAAGATCACGTATTATTTGTTTATTTGCCGTATAAACAATGCCGAAAAGCGACGTGAACTACTGTAAATGTGTCGAGCTTTCATTGTTCGGCAGAGGAATGACATTTTGTCGAGATCCGTTTATCTATGTTTTCTACAAGTTCCTAATGGAGCCTGGTTGTTTACCAACAGTTGATCTGCAGTGCTAGTACCTAAACAGTACTAACAGTGTGTGTGTGTTTATATATAAGTTTAGAGTCTACATAGCATCAGCTACAGAATGTACACATGGCTCATTAATACAGTAATTTAACCTGTTTTATATTTAATGTTTGCAGATGACTAAGACATCTGCAACATGCATGTGCACAACATGCACATGCAGCCATGACATTTGAAGAAGCTGAAAATCATGAGGGCGAAGCTTGTCCCCGTCAGCGCACCCTTGCAGCAGACAAGCAAGCTATGTACTATACGCCATTTCCACATCCCCTTCTCCCTCCACAATTTGGGCCAGCCCCTCCGTTCCAGCATGCTCCTCAGTGGCAGCATCTTCTTCCATTTCAGCACACTCCCTCATTCCTGCACTCTCCATTTGCCCAAGTTCCTCCATCGCAACCAGGTCCTTCTTCAGTGCAAGCTCCTCCAGCCTGCCTTCCAACCGAGCCAAGGCAACGTGCCTGGAGGCTGAAGAAAGCCCCCAAGGTGGATGAAGAGCGAGCGTCAAGGGGAGAACCGCCAAAGGAAAAGTACCATTACACCTGCAAGCAGTGTGGCCAGGACAAATGTAAAAGGACTGGACACACCCAAGTGAAAGGCCGATGGTACTGTCCAGCCTCAGGACTGACCTTGGATGACTGGAGGAATAGTTTACAATAGTTGCTGTCACCATTACTTGTTCTTCTCATCTCTGTATGTTGTAATAGTTATAAGAAAGTTTTAATAATTGTATTTTTATAATATAAATGCCATGTAAATATGTATACTAGTTTTCTCCTGTTCCCAACTCTGTACATTTGTTATTATTATTATAACAGAGTTTTATTGACTGCAGTCAAATTCCTAGTGTGGCAACACATGGCGAATAAAGCTGATTCTGATTTGTACCAAGAATAGCCTTCACGTTTTTATTTAATTTCACTTGTGCTATGCTAAACTAGTCTCTGAAACACCTGTATTTATTTAAAAAATTGGGGACAATATGGACTTATCTACATTCAGTTATACACTGTTAGTGCATTGTTTTGCTTTTACTAGCACCTGCTAGGCCTTAGGAATGTCCAAAACGCGGGTACGAATCCCACAAGAGACACAAAAATTAAAGTGATGATTCACCTTGCAATAAGTGGTAAAGTAAGTGTAAACATTGTTAAGAAACTATCACAGTAGAAAATTTTTTTTATATGGCGTATATTTTCATCATTTTTTCTCCTTTTCTCTTTCCCTTTTCCCTCTCCTTCCCCCCCTCCCCCTCTCTTCTTCCCCCCCTGGGGCAGACCCTCTTGCCCCATTTTTGGCCGAGTGGTTAGCACGTTGGCCACACAGTCAGGAGATCTTGAAAAACCTGGGTTCAAATCTCCGTTGGGCATCTCTGTGTGGAGTTTGCATGTTCTCCCCGTGCGTGAGTGGGTTTTCTCCGGGTAAAACATATCAGATCTAAACGGGGGGAAAAATGATCTTTAATAACTTTTATGATAATAAGTAGGTGATGTATTAGTAACAAAATGATGCCACATAATTGGATAGAAGTGAAAATGATCACCCTATAGAGGAGGGAAACCAAAGAATGATGCAGCAGACGGGTCCATTTTGCCAAAATGTCTTTGTAGCAACTCAAAATGATTCTCATTAGTTTGTGTGGCCCCCACGTGCTTGTACGCATGCCTGACAACATCGGGGCACGCTCCTAATGAGATGACGGATGGTGTCCTGGGAGATCTCCTCCCAGATCTAGACCAGGGCATCACTGAGCTCTTGGACAGTCTGAGGAGCAACCTGGCGGCGCCAGATGGACCTAAACATAATGTCCCAGAGTGTTCTATTGCTGTTCTATTGGGTTTAGGTCAGGTGAACGTGGGGGCCACTCAATGGTATCAATTCCTTCATCCTCCAGGAACTGCCTGCATACTCTAGCCACATGAGGTCGGGCATTGTCATGGACCAGGAGGAACCCAGGTCCCACTGCACCAGCATAGGTTCTGACAGTGGGTCCAAGGATTTCATCCCAATACCTAATAGCAGTCAGGGTGCCATTATCTAACCTGTAGAGGTCTGTGCGTACTTCCAGGGATATGGCTCTCCAGACCATCACTGACCTACCAGCAAACCGGTCATGCTGAATGATGTTGTGGGAAGCATAACCTTCTCCACGGCATCTCCAGACCCTTTCTTGTCTGTCGCATGTGCTCAGGTTGAACTTGCTCTCATTGGTGAAGAGCACTGGGCGCCAGTGTCGTAGATGCCAATTCTGGTGGCCTATGGCAAATGCCAATCGAGCTCTACTGTGCTGGGCAGTGAGCACAGGGCTCACTAGAGGACGCCGGGCCCTCGGACACCCTCATGAAGCCTCTTTCTGTTCACACCAGTGGCCTGCTGGAGGTCATTTTGGAAGGCTCTGGCAGTGCTCATCCTGTTCCTTCTTGTACAAAGGAGGAAATACCAACCCTGCTGAGGTTTTAAGGACCTTCTACAGCCCTGTCCAGCTCTCCTGGAGTAACTACCTGTCTCCTGAAAATATTAATACAGGTTCCTTGTGGAGAGAATAACAGGATAATAATATTGGGTAAGATAATAATAATAATTGGATAATAAAAATTCACATTGGTTAAAAAAAGGCTTTTATATATTTTAGCAATAATATTAATAATAATAATAATATAATAATAATATTTGTGTTCTTGCCTTTTTATTTGGATATGAAGTACATTCACCCTTTCCCTTCTCCAGGAAAGAGAAAAAATGTTGTAAACTTATGGTAATCTCCTGTCATACTTGGGTACATAATCCTCCATTTTGGCAGTTAAATTATTTCATCCATTCAGCAGAGAATACAAATACAGTATCTTGCGTTTGACTTTTACATAACATTATTGGTGAATGCTTCAAACAAATACTGGCAGGCACCATGATTCGACTCAGTGCAGGCTCGTGGAAGCCTCATCTTAGTTTCTGGTCTGCATTTGATGTGACGTATGTGTTACGTCGGACGTTCATGGTAAATGTATTCTTTGAATCAAAGAACAAGCCTTGAGGAAGCCCGAGGACATGTTGTTTCTCCACTGGCCCGGGAACACTTAGGCATCTGCTGAACGGACGGACGGAGCTGGACGGAGTAGCGGGGATGAGTAAGGTCTGGGCTGCCCCGATTAGGCTGCTGCCTCCGCAACCCGACCTTAGATAAGCAGAAGAAGATGGATGGATAATCGAAACAGTACCATTTTTGCTATTGTGACAAAATACGACACATCATGATTCCTTATCAACCAGAAATGCTAAAAGCCTCACTTGATGTTGTGTGGCACAGATTTGTTTAATGTTAATTAAGGGTTGCTCATTTAGAGAATAATCCAAAAAAGAAGTGACAAATTCACTTTAGTTTAAAAAAAATGTCTTCAAATTGTTTTCAGATACTTCTTAATCAGATTTTATTTCTGTATTTTTATTAACTGAACACGTTTGTGTTCCTGCATTTACTTACATCATATTAGGTTTCCCAGCTGACTTTGGGCGGGAGGCGGGGTACACCCTGGACTTGTCGCCGGTCAATCGCAGGGCAAACAAGCAACCATTCACACTCACATTCGTACCCATGGAAAATTTAGAGTTGCCAGTTGACACAGCATGCATGTTTTTGGAATGTGGGAGGAAACTGGAGTTCCCAGAGAAAAGCCACGCACGCACGGGCAAGCACTGTGTGATGATCTAGAAATCTGTGATCTACCATTCATCAGTTCAACCATTAAACATAAATGTTACAAAAGTATGAACATCGGCTCCACTGCGACAGCTTGGTGGGAATTTCTTAAAATAAACAAATGTTCCCTCTTTCCATGTAAGCTGACACCCATCTGGAACAACCCTGACATCCTACAAAATAAAAGAATGATAAACTTTTCTGGAAAAATTGGAAAAACAAAGGGATAACACACTTACATAATATCATAGTGGAACGAAAGTTTGTGTCATTTGACACGCTCACTTCCCAATATGGAATCAGCAGCACCAAATTTTTAGAATACCACCAAATCAAATCTATAATAGGAAAACAATACACGCCCAATCAATTGAACCTGCAAATGCCAACCAAGGTGGCAGAATTCTGTAAACTCTGTGCCCCAAAGTTATTATCAAAAATATATAGGCTTAACAATAAAACAGAAGATTTAATACACCTACCGACTGCAAAATGGGAAACAGACCTACTCAGTAATTTGGATCAAAACACATGGATACAAATATGTTCAAATACATTTAAAATGACGAAAAACTTAAATCTACAGCTGA
>QODF01000375.1:21724-34862 GCA_024372805.1 Oostethus manadensis | reverse complement strand
CTCATTTTGCTCTGTGACTGTTCTGGTTGTTGCTGAAATTGTGATTATCATGGTTGTTTATAATATGGTTAAAATATGTTTGTGAGGTTCTTCTGCACCCTTTCTTATATCCCCCACACCACCACTCACCCGTCCCTTTTCAGGTCGAGTTCGGCATTGAAATGTGGTGCAACAAAATAAACGCAGTCAAATGTCAAGGGAGACTCATTTGGATTATGAAATCTCCCTTGGCAAAGACATTTTGCTCAGCATTTAAAGGCAGCTTGACTCCCATTCAGCTGTTATGATGCTGGACAAGACCAAAAAAAAAGAATCTTGGTGTGGAGTGGCAGCTGAGGGGTGCTGCGGGTTGGTTGGCGCCATGCCGCACAGGTGTGGAGCAGTTATAGAAGGCTGTGTTCAGGAAAGTGTTGAAGGAAAGTGTTTATTTCTACATGTAGAGGCTTTGCGCTTTAAAATCAGGTTTATTAAATTTTCAAAGTGCAGAAGAAACAATCTAAAAGAGGCCTGCTAGGTTTAAAATACAAAAACAACCAAGTAGAAAGTAATAAACCAAAAAGAGTTAGCTGGGGCTACTAGTGGTGGGCATACTACTTGGGGTGTGCCCAGGGGTGCTACCTCATACTCACCTGGGTGGACACAGCAGATGGCGGAGCAAATGAAAAGTGAAAAAAAATACACGTGGGATCCCAGAGCACTACATCACATGCGGGGCTGGGCAACCTCTCCAGCGTGCCTAACCCAACCACCAGGAGCGCCCAGTGGATACTGACCCAGTGGAAGAGAACAACAATAAAAAAAGAAACCTGCCTACAGAAGGAAGTTTAACAGAAGTAAATTGTAACAAAACTACCTAAGTTAACTAAAAAAAGAAAATAAGTTAATTCGAAACCAAAATATATATAAGTATTACCAAAAAAAACAGCACGCAAAACTAGAGCAAAACAGTTGCAGGTTTAACCTGTGTAAAAAAACAATGGACAATGTTAAAAAGGCGCACATCAAACAATACTAGGAAGAGGGGAGGACCAACCAACTTACCACCCTTAACAGGAAGTAAAAAAAAAAAAGTTCAGGAGACCATTTCACAGCCCTAAGGGGGAATATGATGTTAAATAGATAACTACTTATTTTAGTGTCAGGAACCCTGTCCTACCTCAATTAAAACACGAGCATGGCAGAAAGGCACCAGCAGCAACCCAAGTCTACAGCAGCAGCAAAGAGTGTTGAGTGTCGCCAGGTGGATCAAATAGGCTGCCTAACAACGGGGTGGGACCACAGGGCGGAGGCCACATAGCTACTTCAGAGGCAGCAGGGAAAGTGACCACCCCGACTGCATAAAATATAACAGAAAGAAATAACCTAAAGAGAAAAATCAAAGATATGGGAGAGGTATTCAGCTTCAAAAATATCCTAAGTAAACAATCAGAGCATAAGGTAATAAAGTATCTGTTGGAATTTGTAAAAGCCACCAAACTTAGTAATATAATTTAATAGAATATAGATATTTATGTTTGTTTATGTATTTAATTAAGGTTTTTTTGGTATATTTAATTTGTTTCTTTTTTGGAGAAGCATATTGTATAATATGAACATAGCCTGTAAGCCATAGCGATCATTCACAACCGGAGGGTGGAGGTAGTGCACTATTGCAGTCTGCATCCGCCGTTAAACTACAAAGAAGAAGAAGAAGAAGAAGAACTGACCACCCCACTACAACACCATGGAGGATTGAGTATAGTCCTTTCCTGTGAGCTTACCATTTCTTTTCATTCTTTTAGTTTTGCATTTGTTTTCAGCTTCTCAAATGGAGTAGTGCACACGGCTAACAGTTCTGACATTTAAGTTGCAGTCTTCACTCACGAAAGTATAAGGCAAAAAGTTACGCAACCCAACGAGCACATCACCCGAACTGGATTCAACAATCCACTTACGATTAAACACCGACTCTGGTTCATTAATAACCTCCCTTTTTGAAATAGATCCATACTGACTCGAAAAACCTGTAACTTCTTCACCAATTTCTGTCTTTGTAACTCCTTCAATTAGATAGCATTGGCTGTCTTCATGCCATATTTCTCAATTATATCCATTGTAATTTTTGTCCACAACCTCAAAAGAAAAAAGCAAAGCCGCTAATTATGTAACCAATATGCTACATAAAAAGGAAATACAAAGCACTACAAGAGCACTAGGTCATAACTATTAATCAATAAAGGTAATTATAGTTATCAAGTATGTATGACTGGGTTAGTTGGGCAATACAGAAGAACTAAAGATCAGCTCGGCGAGAGGAAGCAGAAACAGATAATTTGGCTTTGGTGTTGGTAACGAATTATAAAGTAAGAGATAAAAACACAACATTTAACATTTACAGTAAATACAAAAAAAAGAATGGCTATTCAGTGAAAAAGTCTTAATCATAAGTATGTACATGTGAAAAAGGCTCGCAATTCAACATTTCAAGTATGTAGGAAAATATTAAGACTCATCCCGAGTGGAGCACAAGGGTCACAAACCCAAATTATGTGCAGGAGTCCTTTAGGCTAGTCGATAGTTCATATGTAGGGGAACACACAAAAGGAGGCATACAGAGTTCATGAGGAAAAGTGCAGCTCCCTTTAGTTCAATGCCATCCACATAGGTGGACAACAGTTCTTATGGCCTGCAATGAGTATATTGTCCAGGGGGGAACTATGAGAGTGAGGTAGGATTAGGTAGGGCGGCAAATATTGTTGCCCCCCAGCTCCATGCCTGTACATGTGGAGTACTTCCTTGGTGGATTTCCTTGTTCTACTGGGGGACTTCAACGCTCATGTTGGCAGCAACAGTGAGACCTGGAGAGGTGTGACTGGGAGGAACGCACTTGAGCGTTGTCTTGTTACTGGACTTCTGTGCTCGTGACGGATTGTCTATAAAAAAACACCATGTTCAAGCATAGGGGTGGCCATGTGCACTTGGCACCAGGACAACCTGGGCCGCAGTTTGATGATTGACTGTGAAGTCGTGTTGTCGGACTTGCTGCCACATGTTTTGGACACTCGGGTGAAGAGAGGGGCAGAGCTGTCAACCGATCACCAACTGGTGGTGAGTTGGTTTCCGATGGTGGGGGAGAATGCCCGTCAGATGTGGCGGACTCAAACGCATTGTGACGGTCTGCTGGGAACGTCTGGCAGAGTCCCCCGTCAGAAAGAGTTTCAACCTCCACCTCAGGGAGGGCTTTGACCATGTCCAGAAGTAAGCAAAGGACATTAAGTCCGAGTGGGCGATGTTTTGTGCCATTGTCGAGGCAGCTGATCGGAGCTGTGGCCGTAAGGTGGTCGGTGCCAGTTGTGGCTGTTATCCCAGAACCCTTGTTGGACACCAGTGGTGAGGGATGCCGTCAAGCTGAAGAAAAAGTCCTATCGGGCCATTTTGGCTCATGGGACTTCGGAGGTAGCTGACAGGTACCGGCAGGCCAAGCTTTCTGTGGGTTTGCATTAGTAAACATTAGTAAAATGTTTCTTGCAGATGCTGAAGCACTCCTGCTTTCCCAATGGTAAAATCTACTCTGTTGAGCCCCTGCAATGTGACGCTTTAGCCAAAGCATCAACAACTTCATTTCCCTTAACTCCATCATGCCCCGGGACCCACACAAATCTCACACTAGATTCAATTCTTTTGAGACAATACAGTATAAAAAGGACTAAGTCCGACTGGCCTTTGAAGTCCTGTGGTGGATAGCCAGCAGGGCTTCTGCAGATTCAGAGTAAATGATAGAAAAATTAAGTTTATTTTGTTCTATCCATTTCAGTGCAAACCAAACAGCATGTAACTCTACTGAAAACACATACAGATGATCTGACGCACGCACACTCCGCATGCTTGACAGTCAGCGACGTACAGCTCAAATCCTGCTTTACATCCCTCTTTAGATCCATCCGTAAAGATATGAACTGCATCCCTTTGATCCTTCAGATACTCCTGTTACTGATTTCATGCCTCACTTTTTTCCATGCCCAGCAAACCAGTATCAACTTCCAGCTCAGGAAGCCTCCATAATGGAACAGAAGGCCACACCAACCCCACCACATTATGCCTCTGAAATCTAAAAACTTGAGCAATCCTTAACACGTGAGAAACAAAACATGCCTTTTCTGGGTTTTTAGCAAACTCCCTACATTCCTCCAAAATACCCTTAGCTGCCAAGACCTTCTATGCCCAGCTACCCGAACACAATAATGACCTTCCAAGTCAACTTTTCATCAAACCAAAGAACTAAGAACTTAAAATGACTAACCTTTTCAATGGGCACATTATACAAGAAGAGGCTACCAGAGGGGATATTCCTTTTTGACCTTTGGCCATGGGCAACTTAAACCCTCATTTATTTGCCCCTGGACAACTTGATTAAGGACAATCTGAGTCTCAGAAAACAGATGCTGAATGTTCCTCCCACTCCTCCCAATAGCTCCATCGTCTGCAAACAGTGACTTTCCAAATCTTGCATCCACAGACTGGAATATATCATTAATCATAATGTTGAATAAAACCAGACTGATCACTGCCCCTTGTGGGGTGCCATTTTCTATTTCAACAATCTCAAACAAATTATTGTTAACCCTAACCCTAACCTGCATCTGCCTATCAATTAAAAAGTTCTTAATCCAAAAACACCAGCACCGTGGAGCTTAATAAGCTGTATGCCCTTTCAATATCTAAACAAACACATCTAAAACCACTTATTTCCTTATAATAGCTCTTCTAACATCCCTATTCAATACAACTGTAGTCTGTTGTGCTCCTCCGCTTATCCTCATTAGGGTCGCAGGTATGCTGGACGGACCAGCTGACTTTGGACGTGAGGCGGGGTACACCCAGGGCTGGTCGCCAGTCAATTGCAGGGCAGACATACAAACACTCACATTCATACCTAACTTGCATGTTTTTGGAATGTGGGAGGAAACCCGTGTACCCGAAGAAAACCCACGCATGGGGAGAACGAGCCAACTCCACACAGAGATGCCCAACGGAGATTCGAACCCTGAACCTGCTGACTGTGAGGCCAACATGCTACCCACTCCTCCACCGTGCGGCCCATTCTGACACTGTACAAGAAAACCACTTGTTTCCAGGAAATAAACCAACCTATTGTAATCCACAAGGCACAGAGCCAAATCAACGCGTTCAAAGCTGCTGGCCCTGATGGCATCCCAGGACAGGTACTGTCCTGAGCCTGTGCCGAACAGCTTGCAGGGGTGTTCACAGACATGTTCATCCTGTCCCTTGCCCAGGCGGTAGTACCCGCGTGCTTCAAGACCACCTCCATTTTGCCAGTCTGTCGAAACACTCCTCCCAGATGTGCCTGAACGACTACCGCCCTGTAGCACTCACACGCATTGTGATGTAGTGCTTTGAGTTGCTACTCTTGGCTTACCTCAAAACATGCCTACCCCCCACATTGGACCCACATCAGTTTGCCTATCGCAGCAATAGGAGCACGGAGGAAACTGTATCTACAGCGCTGCACTGTGTGCTCTCTCACCTGGAGAACAACAACACCTATGCAAGAATGCTGTTTGTTGATTTCAGTTCAGCATTCAACACCGTCATTCCCTCCAAGCTTATCATTAAACTTGGAGAACTTGGAATCAGTAACTCCCTCTATACCTGGAGTATGGATTTTCTGACCAACAGACCTCAGTTTGTTAGCTCAGTCCATAACTGCTCCACTACCATCACACTCAACACTGGTGCACCGCAGGGCTGTGTGCTGAGCCCGTTCCTCTACTCCCTCTTCACCCATGACTGCATACCTATGTATGGATCCAACTCCATCATAAAGTTTTCAGATGACACCTCGGTGATTGGACTCATCACTGACAATGATGAGTCTGACTACAGGGCAGAGGTTGAGCACTTAGCTGAATGGTGACTATAACCTCCTCCTAAATACAAGCAAGACATAGGAGCTCATTTTAGACTTCAGGAAGGAGAAGAGTGAGACACATGTGCACATCCACATCAACGGCATGGCTGTTGAACGTGTCTCCAGCTTTAAGTTCCTGGGGTTGCACATCTCAGAGGGCCTGTTATGGACCATAAACACCTCAAGCCTGATTAAGAAGGCCCATCAGCGCCTGTTTTTCTTGAGGACCCTGTGGAAGAACAATCTCTCTGCTTCCAATCTGGGCAAATTTTACCGTTGCGCAATTGAAAGCATCCTTACCAACCGTAACACAATATGGTATGGAAACTGTTCTGTTGCAGACCGTAAAGCACTGCAGAAGGTGGTGAAAACCGCCCAGCGCATCACAAGGACTTCACTTCCTGCCATTGAGGATGTCCAGAAGAAGCGATGCCTATGACGAGCGCATAGCATACTCAAAGAATCCGCTTATGCTGCCCATACCTTGTTCCAACTCCTCCCCTCCAAGAGGTGCTATAGGTGCCTCAGGAACAGAACCAGCAGGTTCATGAACAGTTTTATGAGTAGAGCTGTGTCGTTTTTGAACTCTGTCCCCTGCTGATCCCTGCTATCATTCATTTTCTATACCGCTTATCCTCATTAGGGTCACGGGGATGCTGGAGCCTATCCCAGCAGACTTTGGGCGAGAGGCGGGGTACACCCTGGACTGGTCGCCAGTCAATCGCAGGGCACATATAGACAAACAAACATTCTCACTTTAATGGACAATTTAGAGTCTCCAATTAATCTAACATGCATGTTTTTGGAATGTGGGAGGAAACCGGAGTACCCGGAGAAAACCCACACACGCACGGGGAGAACATGCAAACTCCACAGAGAGATGCCCAACGGAGATTTGAACCCAGGTCTTCCAGATCTCCTGACTGTGTGGCCAGTGTGCTAACCACTCATCCACCGTGCGGCCTGTACTTGAATATATTGTTCATAACCACCTGAGGCTGTACATGCTGCTTCTTTTACTTTTATTACCACTTATAGTAGAACCCTACTGTCTAATACATATTACTATATACCTGTATATGTATATATATATATATATATATATATATATTGTCCTTACTACATCTACACTGTTCCTGTGCACTATGGTAACTCAAACCATCCTATATAAACCAAACCTATACTGTCTATGGCGGCACCCAGTTGCATGCCCTGGCCAGCAAAGGAACGGGTGGCCGACAAGACCACCACTCGTCAGAAGCGGACCAGGGTTATCTAAAACAGAATCATGCACAACGATACTTTGATCGCAGCAACGAGCAGGAACCAAATGCAGTGGCAGCACCGATGCTAGGTAGGGCAAAACAGCAGCATCTGAAGTGACAAAGTGGAGGACAATTTATTTGACGACATTATTAAAACTCCCGCAGCAACGACAGGTATTACTTACCACTCTGAGCTGCAATACAGCTCCTGAAAAAGGGAGAAGCTCGACTAGAGCTACACTGGTGGCCTACAGCGGTGAGAAGCTACCATAGCCCTGAGTACGCAAAACAATCTTACCCACGTCGTCTTAACGAGAGGCGCCGGTCTGCATGTTAGTGCGTGATTGTCCGTGCTATAAATACAAATTACATTTAGCTTTCAAGCACTGGCCTTTCAAACAGCCCAAAGCGAAGCCCCTCTTACCTGCCGTGAGGCGAGGTCAAACACGGAAATGTAATGCCAGTAGGCGGGCAGATGCGTGAGGTCAAAGAACAAACGTCCAAAAGAATGGCACTTTTAAGAGATTCGTTGGCCACGCGATGACCAATGAGAGCTCTGCCCTTAATTGAAAGGCCCGCCTCCAACTGCGTAATGCCACACACAGGAAGATTTGGCAGTTGCTGTATAATAACATATGGAAATGCACACCAACAATTCTCAAGCTTGCGTTTTCCTCTCAATCCAAGATTCTTTACCAGAACTTTTTCTCCCGGTTCAAGATTCTAGTGTCCCACTCTTTTTGTTTTTCAGATGTGTCTTGGTTGAAACTTCAGCTGCCATCCTGTATGCACTTTGAAGGTCATGTTTCAGCTTGGTGACATAGGCTGAGTGCTGTGGTTCTCCATTGTCCTCAGGACTTGTGCCAAAGCATAGATCAACAGGGAGCTTTGCTTCTCGCCCGAACATTAGGAAGTACGGGGAGTATCCAGTAGAATCACATTTGGTACTGTTGTAAGCATGCACAGGATGGGAAACATGCTGACTCCATTGTCTCTTCTTCTTTTGGCTTAGCATACCCAGCATAGACAGTAAGGTACGATTAAACCTCTCAGGCTGAGGGTCACCCTGAGGGTGATAAGGGGTCGTGCAGGACGTGCGTATTCCCAGGATCTACAGCAGCTCTTTCATACGCCTGAACTCAAATCTCTGCCTTGATTAGAGTGAATACATGAAGGCAAGCCGTAGTGAATGAAATACTTCTCCACTAAGACCTTGGTGACAGTTAGAGCAGTTTGGTTCTTGGTGGAAAAGACCTGTGCATGGCGTGTAAAGTGGTCGGTCACCACTAACACGTTGCTGATTCCCTTGTAGTCAAGTTCCATGGACAGAAAGTCAATGCCCACAAGATCCCTGGGCCCTGTACTGACAATCTGGTGCAATGGTGCTGCTCTTTGACTTGGAGTTTTCCGTAGTACACTCTCCGCATTTTTTTTAATATAAAGCTTCACATGTGTAGCCTTTTTGGCCCAAAAGAACCTGCTCCTGAGCATGTCTGTGGTTCTTTCCACTCCGAGGTGACCAAGATCATCTCGGTCATAGAGACTTGAGCACAGCTGTGCAGAACTGAGCAGGTAGTACAAGTTGGTTTGTCTGCTTCCCGGTGTGGCTAGCACTGACGTGATGTAGCAGTCTGTCTTTCATGACTAACTTTCCCAAGTCTCTTTTCATAGCCAGCATTTCGGGGTTTGACTTAACACCGTCAGGTCATTTACCAGACGTCATTCCCTGCAGGACTGACTAGTTTGGTTTGGTTTAATTTGTTTGGAACATGCATACATTGTACAAGAATTATTCATGTTACATTCTTCAGTTCTACATGTCCGAAAAGGAGAAGAAGAAGCAGAGCTTATGTAATCCTACCCTCTTCTCACATGACTTGCTAATACATACTCATACATACCGTGTATATACATGCATACACACATACATTCATATGTATACATACATACATACACATATATATATATTTATATATACATGCATATATAATATTTTTCTTTTAAAAAAAGTATTATTATCTGCCAAAGGAGTATTTCCTCCTCTTTCCTTCCCTCTTCCCTTGTTGATTTCCGGTTTAGCATCTTTCTGTCTTGCTGTTGTACTGTGAGTGTCAATAAATGTAAGTACGTGAGTTCCTGATTTTAATACTTTGTTGAACGTGACCTTTCAGCGTTAATATCAATGTTCGTATTATTGCATGTAATCTTACTGTTTTTGTTCGTTGTATCCTCTTTTATCCTTGTTGTCATGATCATATGATGCATGCATATCATATGATGTATGCATCATATGATATGCATATGATGTAAACATCCAAATCGTTGATATCTTTGACAACCAGCACTCCTCCTTCTCCTGGACCTCCATGTAGCTTTAATGTATATTTTGGTTGGTGCTCCAAGTACTTTGTGTCTTTCCCTGCTTCCTCAAGTCTCGTGCTTTCTTGGCAATGTCAGCGTTGCATTTTGTCAGTTGCTCATTTAAGTAGACGTTTGTGTCTTTCAAGTTCTTCCTCTGTTTCAGCAGTGCAGTTTTGAATTCCCTGTTGATGAACTTGATGATGACAGGATTGGTGTTGTTTCTGCCGTACAGTGGGATGCAAGTATCAATGGTGTTGATATCTACATGCACCTCCTTGGATTGAAGCAAATTGACAATCAACATTTATTCCATTTGGTTCTCCTCTGTTATGAGCTTCCCTATCTTTTGACCCGGGTGTAATTCTGAGCCCTGTGAGGATCACATCATTCATTCTTGAATTCTGATCCATCTCCTCCATTATAGTTTTCATTTCCTCAGTGATTTATCCTTTGCTTCTTTCTCTTCCTCCAGAGCGGTAGTCCAGGCGGCATTATCCTTCATTAGTGTCCTGATATCATCCTGTAGAGCATTGATGTCGTTGCTGTCACAGCCCGTTTGATGAGGTGTGGTCCCAAGATGCAGACACAGGAAGAGGTTGAGAGCCAAGTAAATTTAATCCACAAAAAAAGGAGTACACAAGGGTTACCAAACAAGATTTTAAGGTGACGGTGCTAACAAAAAGGGGCACCGCGAGGCAACATAGTGATGGCTCGGCAAACACGGCGGGAAGATATTCCCACCTGAGCTGGACAGGCTACTGGAGTGTTGAACGACTGGAAAGGTTAGATTGACTCTGCGAGCTGCAGCTGACCTGGACAAAAAGGTGAGTGGTACTAGGTATACGAGAGCACTAGAACTGACGGGCAACCTTGCCAATAATCCAGCACTGGCTGGATGCAACTGAGGTGACTATAAGGGCAATCACTAATGGGGGTTAGCTGCGGGAGTGGAATCGCTCCGCCCAGCTCAGGAGGAGTCAGCATCTGAAAAGATCAACAAAAGTGGAGTCAGCACAAACCCAAAACACGAATAAGGATGACAAAACTAATAAAAACCTGACCTGTGTCACAGGAGAGTGTGACAGTTGCATAATGCATGATTTACTTCCTTGGGGTTTTTAACCTCCTTGAGAGCAGCAAGCAAGGCAGCATTTTCTTCCAATAGTGGGTTTATGTTATCCTGCAAGGCCTTGATATCAGTGCGTAGTGTTTTTTTATCTACCAAAGGGTTTTTTTACCTCTTCAAGAGCAGCACACAACGCAACATTTTTATTTTGCAACTTCTTGATTTCTTCTTTTAGAGCTTTAGTTTCTTTGCTCAGTGCTCTATTTTCCTCCATAAGGTTTATGACATCACCATGGACCCCTAGGATCTTTTCCATGATACTGTCATTCTGCGATTGTACATGTTGAATCTGTGACTGCAAATGCTTAAGGTCTGGTTGTGCTGCAGTACACTCCTGTGTCTCCTGCATCTGTATCTTCATCTCCGTCTGTATTACCTTCTTAAGGTCTTTTATTGAGGTCACCCAGGAATTTTCCTCTTCTTGTTTTCCTGATGTACTCGACTCATGGCTGTAGTCGTCCTCCCCCTCCACACTTGGCAACAAGACTAGCGCTTGTGATTTTGAGTCCATGTATCCAGGGCCTTCATCCTTTACAATTATAACAGAGGCTCGTTTTCTTTTATTTTTCCTTTTGTTGGCATTGTTGCTAGGCAACTGCTTTAAACTTCTGTAACCAGCCGGTTAGCTTGGCTTCCTAGCAGCTTTCTCGTTTATTTTAAGGAATCTATACCTCTCGCCAATCCAAGTTAAGGTTGAGGGAATCAGCAACCAGTTGCGATCTTGTGTTCATGAAATGTTTTCAGAAAAGCACCAAAATTGTTGTAGTTTATCGTATCCTCAGCATGGCTCTTGCCTTGTACATCTTCTCCTGTCAACAAAGGAGGAAAAAAAATCAGTGTCAATCAAGACACTGTAGATCAGTGTCTTGGCTTTGGGCCGTTAAAAGATCTTGTCTTGACATTTGAGTGAGTGAGTGAGTGAGTGAGTGAGTGAGTTCAGTTCCATGCGTGTTGGGTATGCATACACCTCAGGAATACATTCAGGAGGAGCTCCAAGTTGTTTTGCATACTTGGGTGAGTCTTTGGGGAAGTCCAACACGCTGGCAGATAGACTTGACACCAGAATGTGAGCTACTCTGCCATTCAAGATCTTCTCCAAGCTCCATCCTTGCCAACAGATCACCATTAATGTTGTTTCACCCAGGTCGGTAGATTATGTCGAAATTATTCACTGACAGATTCGACAGCAATGGTGTTCTTTTGCATTAAGCTTTGCAGTGGTGAGGACGTATGATAGCGGATTGTTGTGCTTGATCTCTTCGAAGGCCTCCGTGCAGGACTCGTCCCGTCAGGTTACAAAACTACAAGCAAAGTTCCACTCGACAAAACCCGAGCGTCAAGACAACCACCAACATTTTTCAGTGCCTCTGCAACTTTTAAAGGATTTACCGCTCTAAACCCAACTCTCGATTGATCTTTTGGTTTTAAAAATTACCTTAAATTCTTCAGCGGACTTTGCCATTTTCAACAACAACCAAAACCTTGCAGCTGATTGGTCCGAATGCTATCACTTCCTGTAACTCTGGGATTTGTTCATTTTGCTTGTCTCAGGACTCGTGCTGTGTTTGTTTTATCAATACAATTTATCTTAGATAAAAGTGCATCGGCCTTTTAGAGTTCATACAAGAATGATATTAAAAGTCTCTAGTATCCTGCCCCCTTTCCTGTTGCAAGCACTTAAGCCACACCCCACGTAAGACACACACACACTTATGCATAAGTTATGTTTGTTGTCTGCTTCCCTTGAAATAGCCGAGGTACAAAAGGGCCACAAAACCAGCCTGGTTGGTACGACCAACGAGAGCTTCCTCCTTCTGTAAAGGAAGTGAAGTTGCACGTTTTAAGCGGTTTAGGTTAACAAAATGGGAGAAAGTAAAAATACCAATTATGTACAAAGTATGAAAGTATAGAAGTTAAAATATATAAAATGGAAAAAGTTAAACCGCTTCATTAGTTTGAGTTCTTTTACATTTCTTTGAACTCTTAAAGTCTAAATTGCTGTGTGTTAATCCTGTAATGGTGATATCAAACATTTCCACATGAAATATTGCTTTTCATTGTGCAGCGATGCTTGATTTAGTGTCAATACAGCTTTAGATAATTAAAAATTACATTGATGGAAATCTTCCTGACTACGTCGTTCCCATGATACTGAAAAAAACACGATTGAGTGAGATGTCAAAATAGTTCTATATTCAAGTAAACACAAGTTTGGAATTGGGTGCACAGAAAAAAAGACACAAAGACATATTTGATGCAGACAGTTTCCTTTTCATTTAGTAGACCAAAGATCTTTTCAGTTTTAATATGTGTTTGACTAACAATCAACAACAGCGAGAAGAAGAAATGACACTTGACAGTAAACCCAGAGATACAAAGACACCACTAATGTTTGATATTGTCCCAATACAGTCATCATGATTAGTAAAAGACATTGTTCTAGAAGATACAATGTTAGGAGGGATGATTAGTGATAAC
>QODF01000375.1:0-16789 GCA_024372805.1 Oostethus manadensis | reverse complement strand
ATGGAGATCACATGAAGGACTGATTGTTGCACCCGTCCCGCTGCTTACTTTGCTAGTATCAGATGTGCACAGTTTGGATCACTGTGCAAAGGGGGAAGTGGTAAAGAAGATAAAGCAGCAAGGATATTGGTCACCATATTTGCAACAAATGGTAGATGAAGTTTTGGGTCAATGTGAAATTTGTGCACAGAATAATGTCAGATAAGGTGTAACTACACCTATCGGACACATACCTCTTCCGGAGGGACCATTCAAACATCTTGTGCTGGACTATGTAGACATGATCAAATCAGTGCAGGGAAAAAGATATATGTTGCTGGTGATTGACCGATTTAGTCGTTGGGTTGAAGAAACCCCGTCAAAAGATCAGAGTTCAGAAACTGTTGCAAAATTCCTGTTAAGAGAAGTAGTTCCGCGGTTTGGCATACCATCGGAAAAAGGTTCAGATAATGGTCCGGGGTTCGTGCAAAAGGTAGCTAAAGGAATCTTACAACCGCTGCAAATAAAACAGGTCAGGGTGTGTCTACCATCCTCAGTCCCGGGGAATGGAAGAGCGGGTGAATAGGACAATCAAAGCCAAACCCAACAAAATATGTGCTAGCACAAAGCTAAATTGGGTGGATGCGCTACCACTCGCACTAATGAGCTATAGCATGCAAACTAACAGAATTACACATCTAACACCGCATGAGATGCTTACGGGTCGACCCATGCCGGCACCACATTTAAGAAGACCATATAAAGGACCTCCACTTGAGCAGTTACAGCAGAAACTAAAAGACTATCTAAAACAGTTAACTGCCATACATAGAGTGATCTATGTGCGGGAGAAAAGCAGGGTTCCTGAGTCCACGGTCTAGACTGACCTAGAAGGACAATGGACTTGGTAGGACTGAATAACAATGCAAACACACGTACATCTTAGCAGCATCAGTCGGTAATTATCAATAACTATACTATTTCAGTTATTCAACATATTCACCGCACACACGTACATAGATACTCAGCAGTCCGATTACGCTCCAGCCTTGGTTACCTACACACCTATACAGGGAGTCAAGCAGCTATCTAAACAATGGTTTAGGGTAGCAAGAGTTACACATTCTGTAAAGTATCATCATATCACCTTTAGGATATTTCACTAAATCAATTTCACAGAAATCAATAAGACACAGGCAATATATATACTCAATAGTAATCCATAAATCAGACGACAGCGTGCTGATCATCGGCGGGTGATCGAAGAAAGGGACTGAAGATGGCCAACACCGTTCTTACAGAGGCATAATATTCCTCTGGGCGGTGAATGATGTGAGCTGAAAACTGTGCTCACAACCCACTGTGCCCCCACCCAGGGACAACTCACTGCCCAAAAACTTTCCCTTCAACACCCACTTGCCGGAACAAGTACGCACCACAAACTACATAAACATCACGCGTGAATGTGATTAGGATTGGACAAGATGAAACGATTAATGCCCGAAGAGATGGCTTGTGTTGTTTGGGGGTTTGGGACCCCCAAAAGGGGAGAATATATTGTGAAATTGTGAACTCCAGATGCATAGTTATACAATGTGTCTTCATCACATGTGTTGTGCCAAGAAGTGTACCGAAACATGTCCTGTTAGGACAAGGATAAGGNCGCTCTACCACAAGAATGAATCACCAGAAAACCGAAATAACCCCTCGAGTACATGGTATGGTCTGATGATGTCCGTGATGACATCATCCACCCTATATAACTAGGAAATAATTGTGGCTCCTCTCCAAACATTCCTGCAGGTGAACTGCACCCCACTGGTAAGTTTCCACAGTGAAGTTGAAAAAACCTGTTACCTAATCAATTGCACTAAAAATCTGTTGAGTTTGCTTTAAATAAAACCCAGCCTCAGGTATATTTTAACACACAATGTAATGTAAGTGTACTAAATTATGCAAATCCTGAATTTTAAAGGGAGAAGTAATGAATTCAACTCATTTATGTCACAAGCTCCATGAAGCTCCACTCAACACTGCCACATGCTGGTTGTGGCACCAACATACCAGTGCAGCTTTTCTGGTTAATAAGAAAGACTTAATTTCACATACTTCCATAACATATATTAGACAGTGTGTTGAACATCAGTATGTACAGTACATGTGTGATAAAACGTATATTATTGGCAATGGCCAGTCTGAAAATACAAGTTAGTTGTTGTCACATAGACAGGCAATACAAGACAATGACGTCACCCACCCACCTCCACCTAACATCTGAATATTATGATGGCCAAAGGTCACACTATGGAAATTTGTGCACAGAATAATGTCAGAAAAGGTGTAACTACACCTATTGGACACATACCTGTTCCGGAAGGACCATTCAAGCATCTTGTGCTGGACTATGTAGACATGATCAAATCGGTGCAGGGAAAAATATATATGTTGGTGGTGATTGACCGATTTAGTCATTGGGTCGAAGCAACGCCGTCAAAAGATCAGAGCCCAGAAACTGTTGTTAAATTCCTGTTAAGAGAAGTAGTTCAGCGGTTTGGCATACCATCGGAAATAAGTTCAGATAATGGTTTGACATTCGTACAAAAAGTAGCTAAAGGAATCTTACAAAAGCTGCGAAAAAAAGAAGAAAAAAAAGAGGTAAGGTTGTGTCTACCATCCTCAGTCCCAGGGAATGGTAGAGCGGGTGAATGGGACAATCAAAGCGAAACTCGAAATATGCGCTAGCACAAAGCTAAATTGGGTAGATGCGCTACCACTCGCACTAATGAGCTATCACATGCAAACTAACACAATTACACATTTAACACCGCATGAGATGCTTACGGGTTGACCCATGCCAGCACCACATTTAAGAGGACCATAAAAAGGACCTCCACTTGAGCAGTTACAAAGACTAAAAGACTATCTAAAACAATTAACTGCCATATATAGAGCTATCTATGTTCAGGAGAAAAGCTCCTGGACATAGATAAGGGTTCCTGAGTCCACGGAGGCGGTAGACGGCTCGGTGGTGCCTGGCGACCAGGTGTACATCAAAGTGTACAGGGGAAGTGGCACGAGCCAAGACGAGAGGGTCCCTACAAGGTGGTCCAAGCAACACTAACGGCGGACCAGGTGGAAGGAAGCACGACGTGGTACCATGCAGAAAGAGATACAATGTCACTTGAATAATTCACAACAAAAATTGGGTACTGGGGTGCCAAACTGGCAAAGATGGGAATAATTGTAGTAGTAGTTTTGACACTAATATCCTTGCTACTTTGTTGCATCGTACCCATTCTGAAGAAATTACTAATTAAGACTTTTGTAAGACAGATGACTGTGCTGGCGGCTACCAAAGTGGCAGAGGCCCAGCTGGCGCAACTGGTGGTTGCCAGCCTGACCTGTTTCCCTAACCTGATGCTTTCGATGACGACAGGGACTCACTTAGCCATGAGGTATGACTGATAATGTGATTGGGAAGGACACTGGACATTGAGCTGACCACCGCCGTCCAAAAACAACGATATGCTGAAGGCCTCGCCACGAAGTATTAACATTGCCTGGGAAACCACCATGCCAAGGACTGGACTGACCTAAAAGTACAATGGACTTGGTAGGACTGAATAACAATGCAAACACACGTACATCTTAGCAATATCAGTCGGTATTTATCAATAACTATACTATTTCAGTTATTTAACATATTCACCGTACACACTTACATAGATACTCAGTAGTTCAGTTACGCTACAGCTTTGGTTAACTATACACCCATACAGTGAGTCAAGCAGTTATCTAAACAATGTTTTAGGGGAGCAAGAGTTACACATTCTGTTCAGTATCATCATGTTATTACCATTAGGATATTTCACTAAGCTACAGAAATCAATAAGACACAGGCAATACATATACTCAATAGTACTCCATAAATCATAGGACGTAGTTGACAGTCAAGACTAGTATGAGACCACACCACTAGGTATAGGAAGGGATTGTTCCAGCAGAGATGGCGCCACCCAGTTGGACTGCATTCATGGATTGGGACCAGGATGGCTGAGATTGAACATCGGAACGAGCCAAGGTCGGGGAGGGAGCCAGGCCTTAGAGGAAATAACGCCCATCACCGATGCCGGTGACAAGGAAGGGGTGAGACGAGCACCCTCCTCCTACATGTGACATGCCAAGTCACCAACTCATCACGGCAAAGGAAGCTCCTCACCACAACGGGTCCCTCCAGACGACACCGTGCTGATCATCGGCGGGTGATCAAAGAAAGGGACTGAAGATGGTCAACACCGTTCTTACAGATGCATAATAATCCTCTGGGCGGTGTGTGCTTTGTGTATCACATCATTTTAAGCCAGTGATTTGGTCCGGTCTGGATGCAACTATTTATTAATCCGGCACAGTATGAACACAATTTTTGGATGCAAAAAAAAGTCTCATTCTCGTGTGGATAGGGCCCGAGTCTGCCAGAGGGAAGCCTGGTGAATGGAGAGTGTCCAGGGATCTTTGTGGCCTGTCAGAGGAGACGGCTGGAGTAGTTTAATTAAGTAAGTTTAAGTAATTTAAGGCATCTTAAAGCTGGTTTCCCGCTTGACTTCCTCCTCGTGGATGCTCAGTCATCTGGAAGTAAATGATGACTTCTTTTGTAGGTGGTTTTCACGGCACCAGGCCTCCAGTACTTGAATCTCATCCCTGTATGGTGCCTTGTCACTGTTGTTGATGAGCCCCACAACGGTTGAGTGTGTTGGAGCCATGAGTAGCAATAAATTCATTAGTATAGAGTGTGTACAAGACAGGATTCAGCACTCAGCCCTGAAGAACACCAGTCTTGAAGATGATGATTCTAACATGTTGGGGTGTGTTAGTTAGGAAATCCTTGATCCACAGACAGAGAAAGTTGTAGTGTCTGCAGTTTGTTGATGAGTCAGATGGACATAAAAGTTGAGCAAAAGTCCACCAGCATACTGATATACAGTATGTATATTTCATGATCACCAGGATTAGGCCTGTAGGCATTCAGCCCTGTGTTCGTTTTCAGGCAGGTGGTGACATGATTTCAGCACCCTCCCTGGTACTCCATTTGGTCCTGATGCTTTCCTGGTGTCGATGCCAAGCACCTGTTTTCTTGATGTTACATTGTCCAAGTCAAAGTCTGGGTCTTCAAAGAGTTCCCTTATCGTCTCCACGAAGCAGTCCTGCAAGGATAGTGTGGCCTCCTCAGTCCAGCACGGGACTGACTTATATGATGGTTTTGACCTACAGATGAAGGGCTTGCAAGAGTCAACAGGGAAAGAAGCTATTTAGGCTCTAGAGATATTGGTGTAGACTTGGTGTGGTTTTCTGCCTTTCCTTGTTTGAATGTCAACATTCTTGTAGAATCTGGGTAGAGCAGCCTTTAAGTTGGTGTTTTTTAAGTCTCCAGCCACGATGAATAAGCCCTTTGGGGTTTGCTTTATTACCTAGTGACATAGTCATACAGCCTGCTCATAGCTACAGTACGTTAGCTTGTAAACACGGCAGTTACGAACACTTAGGGTATTTCTATGGACGAATAAAAATGTATACACTTCAACATTATAAACTCCAGGTGTGGACGGTGATGTCCCTCAATAATGGCAACTGTTATTAAATTAGACGCACACACCTCTCCCCTCACCGCAGTCCAGTGTCTACCCGGAAGATTGTACGTCCAACTTACATAACTAGGTTTGGAATGTTTCCTGTTTATCTGGTTGTTAACTTCCCATAGCTTAATTTTATCCATATTGTTAACCAGGGAGCCGATATTTCCGAGACCGCTGGTTTATGCGGAGTCTCAGTTATTATAGCTTTGATGCTGACTCGTTTGCCTCATTTCTGGCGTCTTTTGCGTACCGTTTTCACTGTCTTTCTGTCTGTTCTCACCGGTGTCTCCTCTCCTGGAATTATTCAAACCCCTCTGGGAGAGTCCAACCGATCCAGTGTTGTTTCAGGCAGATAAGTTTGGTTCACGTTTGAGTCCTTCTCAGTGTGTAGCTGCTAACTGAAGGAGAGCACCAGGTTGCTACATATACACGCCCCGCCAGACGTGCCAATGATGACATCAGAATTAATCCATTTCAGACACTCACTGTACTCACACACACTGCAGCCTACTAGAAAAGTCTTTCATCCATGTTCTCGTCTTCCACAACTAAGGCCCTTTCCACACGCAAAAGTTCCTGCAATATTTTTTGGCAGGTTGAAAAAATTTGCGCCCACACGGATTAGTCGGATAACTAAATAATGGCATCCAGACAGAAAAGGTATCACTGGTTGAAAACAACGTAACACACCAGGCTCACTTACATATGGCACTGTAAACAGAAATCCAGATGGAACCACAAGAAAACACAACTATTGAAGAAGAAAAAACAAATGCTTGTAAAGGTCTTCATCTTGTGATTTCCAAGGCTTGTCTAGACTCCCAACAAAGTTGAATTACTCCTGTGACTTTTTTTAGAGTATAAGACAAAATATATCAGGGAGCATGTTGACTGGGGTGTATGGAAGCCCGTTTCCGCCACTGGAAAAAAAATATGTCAATGGTAAGTCATAATTATGAGATAGAACTGCACATGTGCAGTACGTGCCGTCTTCTTCACTGGAGCCTTCGTCACTTGGCAAAAATGGCTACACAATTGTAAGCAAGGTGAGTATCTGATGTGTATTTTGTAAATGTTTGATGTTTGCTTCATGTGTAAAGATTGTTGCATTCTTGTTTAGTTTTCTGGTGCACTACAGAGCTATTACTCAGTGAGGTAAGTCACTTGCACTACATTGGGATGAATAACCGTCACGGTGGGTGATGTGGGTTAGTGTAGGGAGACATCGTTTATGATTGAGTATGCTGAAATATGTTTTGCAGTTTTGGCACTCCTAGTGATTCCATAATGTTCTTGTTTGGGCATGGTCAGTAGCTCAGTGTGTTAATTCTTCCCATCCGGGGCAGATGAACCAAACAACAACAAACCATAAACGGATAGTGTCACTTCCTGCCAGTGTTGCTTTATAGCAGTATTTTCCAAACTTTTTACAGTGGTGTACCAAGCCATGTCTCCCCTACTCTTGCACACTTGAACATCATAAACCCGTTTCTAATTATTAACTTGAAATATTGAACATAATTGATTTGTAACAGTTTGGATATTAATTTTGGGTCGACATGTCATATGTTGCATGTTCACATTTGGATAACATTTCACATAAGCAATCATCCTACATACATTTTTGAAATATTGAACATAATTGGTTAATTAATTTTATAGTAATTGCAGGTCAAAATTCAGAAGACCCTTAATGAATAAAATACAGAGGAGTGAACGCACCTCACTCAGATGTGGGACACCGAGGCCTCACCCTGACGCCAGGCCTGGGGGAGGAGCTCGCAGGCTAGCGCCCGGTGGCCGGGCCTTCGCCTGTGGGGCCCGGCCGGGCCCAGCTCGAAGAAGCAACACGGGAGCTCCCCACCTGCAGACCCACCACCTGCAGGGGCAAGCATAAGGGTCCGGTGCCATGCGATTTGAGCAATGGTTGAGGGCGGCTGTCCGGGCGACCTGGTCTTTGGCGGACATACCTGGTTCTTGGGACATGGAATGACACTTCTCTGGTGGGGAAGGAGCCAGAGCTTGTGGAAGAGGCTGAGACATTCCAACTAGATATAGTCTGACTGTAGCACCACGGCAGCAGAGGGAGCCCTCACCTGAATATTGACTGGTACCACTCCCTCCACCCGCTTCCTGTTTGGCAGCCATTTAAGCATGGCCCAGGCCATGCTTTTTGGACTGATTACTTGTGTTTTGACCTTCTTGCCTGTGACCATGTTTACGATCTCTGCCCTACGTCTAAGATTGGTGTTTACTAAACTTCTGCAAATGGATTCCTACACGGCTTCCGCCTCAACTTCATTACAGAATACTTCGCCTTCATTGGATCCAGCAGAAGTGTCCCAGCTTCATGCCGCTTTTGCCTATAAAGGTAACTGCTCAAGAGTGATCAAGAACAGCTTAACAGCTTTAATCTGCAAATGAGCATCTGACCCAGTACATCCACTCGCTCCCTTCCCCTATACCACAGACGGTAAGACTCGCTATGCCTGATAAAATCGATGGTTCAGCTGAGCAGTGTCGGGGCTGCACACTCATAGGAGAGGGCATCAACCAACAAACAACACCATTGTAGCTCCATATTGGACTCTTCCATCAAGAGGCTATCTCCTTCTATATCATTGACTCTCCCAGGCATGACATTATCCTGGGCCACCCCTGGCTATCTGTTCACGACCCAGTCCTTTCCTGGTACCATGGTGAGTTAACCCAGTGGTAGATTTCTGCTAAACACATTGCATGCATTCTGCCACCATCAAGCCCAATATGTCAACCAGCATTGAAAGCCTGAACACTAATCTAACTACTAGGATTCCTCCTGTTATGAAGAATTTAGTGAGGCTTTTAGTAAAATGAAGGCCACAAAGTTACCACCGCACCGACCATGGGACTGCGCTGTCGAGTTGTTACCCAATGCCATGCCACCCAAAAGCAAAGTCTACCCCCTGTCCCGAAACGAAATCCAAGCCATGGAAGAGTACATAGAAGAAGCTCTGGAATCTGGAATTATTCGTCCCTCCACTTCACCAGCTGCTGCAGGGTTTTTCTTTGTAGAAAAGAAAGATGGAGGATTACGGCCATGTATAGAATACAGACGTTTGAACAATGTAACCATCAAGTTTCGCAACCCCCTTCCACTGGTCCCTTCAGCATTAGAGCAACTAGGTGAGGCCAGGAACTATACTAAACTCGACCTCAGAACTGCTTACAACCTGATCCGGATTCATGAAGGAGATGAGTGGAAGACTTCCTTTCTTACTACTAGGGGCCACTATGAGTACTTGGTCATGCGGTATGGACTTGCAAATGCCCCTGCAGTCTTCCAGTCCTTCATCAATGAAATCTTCCGAGATCTTCTGTATCAGTGTGTAGTGGCATACATTGATGACATTTTAATTTACTCTACGTCTGAATCTGAACACATCTAGCATGTCAAGACTGTGCTCTCCCGCCTGTTGAATAACCACTTGTATATCAAAGCAGAGAAATGTGAGTTTCATGTCAAGCAGACTTCCTTTCTTGGGTACAACATCAGTCATCTAGGCGTCGAGATGGATGACTCCAAAGTCAGAGCTGTCACAGAATGGCCGCAACCCACTACAGTCAAAGAACTTCAGAGATTTCTTGGCTTTGCAAACTTCTACAGGTGCTTTATTCGTAACTATAATCTGATTGGGGCCCCCTTAACATCAATATTAAAAGGCAAACCAACCAAACTCAAGTGGACCAAAGTAACTACCCAAACCTTCATCAAACTCAAGACCAGTTTCACTACAGCCCCGATTCTCAAGCATCCTAATCCTGATCTTCCCTTTGTGATCGAAGTAGATGCTTCCGACTGTGGGATAGGAGCCGTTCTTTCCCAGCGTCATGGTCAACCAGGCAAAGTGCTCTTATCCATCAAAGCAGCAATTGAAGAGTGGTGGCATTGGCTTGAGGGAGCGGTCCATCCATTTTAAGTCATCACAGACCACAAAAACCTGGAATACATCAAGAGTGCGAAACGCCTGAACCCACGTCAAGCTCGTTGGTCTCTGTTTTTCACTCCTTTCCAGTTTACTGTTACCTACAGGCCTGGCAGCAAGAACAGTAAGGCTGATGCTCTATCCAGACGTCACAACTCTTCAACTAACAATGTCACACCTGAACCTATCCTTCCGTCATCTGTCATAATTGCTGCAGTAACCTGGGATATTATGGAAGAGATCCAACGAGCCCATCAACAAGAACCACCACCAGCAAACTTCCCCATGAACAAACTCTTTGTGCCTCAAGGACTACATCTCAGAGTTAGGCAATGGGTTCACACCTCAATGAGCTCAGGACATCCGGGAATCTCCGGGCTACGGCTACTGAATAGGAACTCACCCCCAGGTATGTTGGCCCGTTTAAAATAATCAGACAGATTACTGAGGTCACGTATCAGATTGAGCTTCCTACTAATTACCGCATTTCCCCATCCTTCCATGTGTCGCTCCTCAAACCGGTCCATCCGAATGCTGACCCCAACGCTGTGAACTGTGAGCCGCCGCCAACCGCTGGATATTGACGGAGCACCGGCTTACAAAGTGAACACGTTGCTGGACTCAAGGCGTCGAGGTGGTCAGCTCCAATATTTGGTGGACTGGGAGGGCTATGGACCTGAAGAGAGATCATGGGAGGCTTCGCACGACCTCTTGGATCTGTCGCTCGTTGCGGACTTTCATCGGGCTAGACCGGATCGTCCGGCACCACGACCGCAGGGACGCCCTCGTCGAGCGACATGAGGCACTCCTAGGGATAGGGATTCTGTAGCACCCCGCCAGCAGAGGGAGCCCTCACCTGAATATTGACTGGTACCACTCCCTCCGCCCCTCTGCACCCACTTCCTGTTTGGCAGCCATTTAAGCATGGCCCAGGCCAAACAGAGGTTGCAAAGTATTGCCAGTTCTATTGCCTTATTGAGCGTTTCTTTGCATTTCTTCTGATTGACCACGTGTATGACTTTTCGCCTGTTTCTCGATCTTTGCCTTTTGGATTACCCCTTTGGTTGTTTGCTGTTTGGACTGATTACTTGTGTTTTGACCTTCTTGCCTGTGACCACGTTTACAATCTCTGCCCTACGTCTAAGATTGGTGTTTACTAAACTTCTGCAAATTGATTCTTACACGGCTTCCGCCTCAACTTCATTACACTGACTCACCTCAACCCACAGTTTGGGCTCTGGAACCAAATTCCTTGAGAAGGGCTAGAGCTTGTTCTACTCTGGAGTTGCTGCAGGGGCGAGATGGCGAGCGATGGTGGGCTTATTAATAGCCCCCCGGCTTGGTGCCTCTGTGTTGGAGTCATTCCCGGTGAGTCATCCCCGGGCCAAGCGGCATGCAACTTCGGGGGTGGTCGAGGCAAAAACCTGGGTGTAGAGGAGTTTGGTGAGGCTATGGAGCACGATTTTCGGTTGGCCTCGAAGAGGTTCTGGCAAATCGTTCGACACCTCAGAAAAGGGAAGCGGTCCCCAGTTCACACTGTTTACAGTGCCCCGTCCGCATGAGGCTTGCTGACCTCGACAGAGGATATTCGGTTGGTGGTATAGTCCGTTGGTGGAAGGAATACTTTCAGGCCCTTCTTAATCTCACTGACATGCCTCCCGTAGAGGAAGCAGAGTCTGACGACTTGTGCGTAAACAGTTCTATCACCGTGGCTGAGTTTTTTTCCGGTGAACGTTGGCCTCTGCCAAGACTGCTCTTTGTCACCGATTCTGTTCATACTGTAATCTTCATGGACAGAATTTCTAGGCGCAGTCAAGGCGTTAAGGGAGTCCAGCTTGGTGACCTTAGGATATCGTCTTTGCTATTTGCAGATGATATGGTCCTTACGGCCTTATCAGGCTCTGACCTTCAGCGTTTACTGGAGCAGTTTGCAGCTGAGTGTGAAGCTTCTGGGATGAGACTGAGCACCTCCAAATCTGAGGCCATGGTTCTCAGTCAGAAACGGGTGGACTGTACCCTCCGGGTTGGGAGTAAAGTCTCGCCTCAGGTGGAGAAGTTCAACTATCTTGGGGTCTTGTTCACGAGTGAGGGACGATTGGAGCGTGAGGTCGATAGACGGATCGGTGCAGCTTAAGCAGTAATGCGATCACTGTACCGGACCGTCGTGGTGAATGGCGCTGAGCCGGAAGGCAAAGCTCTCTGTTTCCAGATCAATCTACGTTCCCACCCTCACCTATGGTCATGAGTTATGGGTCATGACAGAAAGAACGAGATCGCAAATACAAGCGGCGGAAATGAGTATTCTCCGTAGGGTGGCTGGACTCACTCTAAGAGATAGGAATAGGAGCTCGGCCATTCGGGAGGAGCTCAGAATAAATAAATAAGCTGCTCCTTCACATCGAGAGGAGCCAGTTGAGGTGGCACGGGCATCTAGTCCGGATGCCTCCCTGGTGAGGTGTTTCGGGCATTCCCAGCCGGAAGAAGGCTCTGGGGAAGAACTAGGACACGCTGGAGGGACTATGTCTCACAGCTGGCCTGGGAACGCCTTGGTGTCCTCCCGGTGGAGCTGGAAGAGGTCGCCGGAAACAGGAAAGTCTGGACTTCCCTACTGAGACTGCTGCCCCCGCGTCAGTCCAATGTTGACATTTTTTGTTTCAAATGGTTTGAATATGAGTCTGCATTCATCTTCATTTATAACCAAACTGAAGGGGAACGTTTAACGGATATGATAAGGCCCAAGTACAAAAATACTATACATACGGCTAATGACAAAGTCTTACTTTTGGAGGAATCTCTAATCACAGATTCTAAAAATTGATATTACAAAACTAAAAAAAAAGATCAGAAGGTGACTGCAACATGTCTTTAAAAAGACATTCTACACCTTAAATAAAATATGCACAATAGATATTATGATCCACTTATAGCAGTTGGTGTTGGCCAATATATAGGCTATTCAATACTGTACACCTGATTTGGCAGATTAGATTCAGCTAAACTGATCTCTAGAGTGGCTATATCTTTTTTTCTATCTTTTTTTTTTTACCTTTTAGATCAAAATACTGCCCTCTTCACAATTACGTAAAAATAAATGTTTAAACAGCTTGTTACAAAATCACTCTAAGTCTTTCTTAAGACAAACACCTAAAACATGAAAATAAATTTTGCAGTTCCTGTCAAATTAGTTGTATCTTAGATAATATCCATTACCCATACATTGCTCTCCAAGACTTGCATGTCAAAAATCTGGTTAGCTGTCACAGTAATGCTCTTATCAATGAGCAAATCTGATCCAGTGCAAAACCTGAGAAAAGAGGAGAGGTGGTGCGTGTCGGACTCTCAAAGGTATGCACTTACATACTTGACTATTTGTTTCTCCTGACCATTCTGCTTATTCGGGTAAGAAATTGATCTCATGATCTTGTGTAGCCTATGTATTAATAAACTATAATACAATGGCTGGTAGTGATATTGGAATGTAACAGGCTAGTGATCCGAAGTCTAGGAATCGGCTAGGGAGAGAGACACACAGAGTGAAATTTGCAGTTGGGGTGACACCATGTATTGACAATAATAAATATAAAAAAACACAACATAATGGAAACACCTTGTGCGAATGACCATTCAAAAGACATAAAGAACAAAGACAAATCATTTTTCAAGATTTCTATAACAAGAAATTGACACAATCTTCTGCAAAGCTCATACACAGCAATGCAATAATCCATAGGTATTAGATGAACCATAAAAATCCAAAAGTCCATACCCTCAAACCCACTCACAGTTCACTGAATTACCCACGTTTGGGTGATAAAGGAATCCAAAGGAATTCTAGGTGGAAGAGTTTCAGCAGTTCATATTGCAGTAAAAGGTGTATGTGAGTGAGTAACGTGTGTGGGGTGAAAGATTCCCTGGGCTACATGAGCCCCCTACCGGGCTGGCAGAGAAGTAGTGGCTTTCCCACTGCTCAAAACAAGATCCTTGGGCTCAAAGCCCGCTCCTTAGCCCGCCATCAGGTTAAGTAACTGGGATACCTTAAACCTGGCCTGTATAAATAAGCAAAGGCCCCAATGAATCATATGTACATATCAAATGCAGTCAAGTGCTAGTAAATTGTAACATTGTTGTGCGCACCGTTCAATTCATAGCAAAAATATTCAGTGAAATAATCACATAAAATGACATTAAATAGATGTAACATTATTTTATTCACATAAATAACATTTTTTACATTTCATATTTAGTGTCACTTAAATATTCATATTTGAGAGAACAAGGTACAAACTCTGTAGTAAAACAGCTACCTGCCCCCATCTAAATGCACGGAAGCGGCTTGGCTACGTCAGCACAACAACTTTCCACTCACCAAGTTCCGCGGATAACGTCGCATATAACGCTCTTCCGATCGGGTTTTGGACGCGGCAGCCGACGGCTCCTATGTGTTAAGTGAACTGTAATTATCAAATGAAGATGTGAATGATTAACAAAGGAAACCGAATGAAAACAGACCTGCAGCCGAGCTCTCCTGTGGCGTCCTCACGGGGTCTGACAAAACTGAATCTCCGGGGCAAGAAATACACATGGCGCCACGGGTCACATGATCGCAAAAACTAACACGCTGATTGGTTAATTGACGGGGGATGGTGCATGACTATGTCGGACGCCAGGTGAAACTAATCAAGGCAGAGCGGAGAATAACAGAAAACTCAAGATTTTTTACCTGGGTTACACTTGCGTGATGTTGGCTGTAGTGCATCATAGGCAGCTCCAATTCCTTTCAGCTTGGATCAAACAGGTGCAAGGATGTTGGCCCTCTGTTCAGTCACAAATGTTGGCTCTTGAATTAGTTTTTGGTGAGCAAACTCCTCCAAAATGTGCTTGATGTTATCTGCCGTGGGAAGCCTCCTGCAGTTGTGTATATCCATGATTTCCAACAATTCTTCTTGGTCAACTCCTTCAAAATCTACACGGCAACATTCAAAAATCCTATGCTCAGACTCTGACACATACTTGAGGAAACTGTCCACAAGATTACTCTCCACAACAGCAAGCACAGCTTGCTCGAGGAGCAAGGGGGCAAGTTTTATAGGAAAGTGCTTCTCTTTTTGCCATCCAAATGCGATTATTTGGCTTACACTTTCCCATTCATGTTTACCAAAGTCATTACGTAGATATGGCACTTTGAAGTCATGTCCCATAGTCCACTGCTCATAAAAGTTATTCCAAAATTCTGAGAAAACGTCCCTCAAAACACCTCCATCATCCAAACCTTTTCAAGCTTTCCATCAGGAAGAATAATTTTAAAGGTAATGTCATCCTCCACGACACTTTCCTCATAGAACAATTCAATAAGTTTGTCACGATCTGTGTTTTGTATTCGTGACAGTTTTGGTTTTCGTTCTAGTTGGTTTTCCTGTGTTAGTTTCCTAGTTTCACATGTTTTCCTTCCCTTCTAGTTTTTCCGCCTTTGTTAATTACGCGCACCTGTTTCTCTTTTGTGTTCCATGGTATTTATGTTCAGGTGTGTGCGCCAGTCCTTTGTCGGCACATTGTCGTGTGTGCTTTGCTTTTGCATCGTGGACCTCCTTGTGTTTTCCGCTGCTTCGAGGAAACCTCTATTAAAGATTCCTCGCACTTACCCACCTGCCGTCCAGCTCTCTGCATCCTCGGGGTCGCTACACCATGCCACGCCGTGCAGAACATAACAAAGTTCCTTAAAAATCCGTCCATTATGAAGTACAACAATTTTCTTCACTCTCTGACTGTGACTGTTGAAGACACCAGAATTTATCTCCACATGTGTTGAGGTAACTTACTCTTGTCATACAGTTCCCCAACTTTAATGTGACCCTCCAATGGATGTTGCTGAACGTCAGTTAAGTCAATGTCAAAATCAGAAAGGTTCCTTTCTGCAATTTTTCCCTATGGAAAAAAACAACTGCACAGCCATTTCAATCAAGTTCTGTTTTTCAGAGTCCTTCTGTGCAGTCACTTTTTCTGGGTACACCTCTGTTTTTGGTGCGTACCTGCACAAATGTCCCTTCTCTATAATGCAACCATCCCATCTCAGTTTTTCTTTGATTCTTCTTAGCATTCTTGTGAAGGGCAAGATGTTCTGTCTCAGGCACATGACCCACTTTATTTCTTGTGAGATTTCTTCTAAGTCTCTCAAAAACCTTGGAATTTCTACTGTCTGATTATTTTCCATTTCGTCTGCAATATCCAAAAACAGCCACCAGATCACCGTAAATTGGCAGCTATGCTTTCAACTGGTCATCCGACATAAGTTGTATGACACTAGAATCAGTCTAAAATGAAGATAGATTTGATAAATTATTAGGTCAAGTGCATTGTACTATAAGCAACCTGCATATACAGCAACTGGAAATTATTTTTAAAACTTTCAAAAAAATGTTACTTGTCAAAATTAAGCATTCCGTAGGTATGATAAACTACCTTGTCCTGTGTATTCGCTGTAGGTCTTCATTCAGACACGTGGCGTGCCCTTAAGTAGTCCAGTAACTCATCCATATTGTGAACTTAAAAAATCCTCTGCATCGCTGTTGAATAAATGTAAAATGAAACTTTTGACAATACCAATTGTTTATTTTTCAAAAAAATCTCTTGTTGATAGTTTTTGGTATTCGTGCATACTAATAGGTTTTGTGTTTTCAGACATAGACCAGACACGATAGTTGGCATATTACCTACTTATAGTGAAGGGTCGATATGCATTTGTCAGATAATTTCACCCATTGTATAATCAACAGTTCCAATGTGTGACAATTTTATTACATGGCTATTAGGGATACACACCCTGTACTGAGCCTCCATGCATTGCCTCTTTACAGCCAAGTAGGGGCGCAATTTTACCTGTCAGTGGAAGCTTATATCCAATAGTTTATTTAAAGCAAGAGTGGATTACAAGGTAGGTCAACAGTGACCTATTTAAATTTAATAAATGCAAACTTACTCTATCCTTTGTCATTATTTCACTCATCCCTGACGGGACGTATTAATACTACAATGGCGCCTGAATAACTCAATGTCAGGACAGGTATTTTTCAGGTGGCCATTTGTTTGCAGGAAAACAGAGCACTCACTATCTCTGAGGCAGACGCTAGTCACTGTCATTACGCCGTATGTAGACGCGTTCTACAAACACATAGAGCCGATCCCGTTTTCAGCACACATTGCGTAAAGACAGTCACAGCA